>CAMXCT020000506.1:135000-160000 GCA_947184155.2 Cladocopium goreaui | reverse complement strand
GCATCTTGCAAGATTTGCAGATCCACTTCCTTGACTGCATAGGATTCCACCCCTCGACCATCAGCATCCAATTGCTCGTACCTGGCTGCAGGTTTTCCATAGTCCACAGTCAGCTATGTCCGACATTTAGTTTTCTTTGCTTCGACACGAGGATTTCGAAACCTTGCATGTTGTGTAAGTGATGTTTGTCACTGAAAAGGCCGTCGACCCAGTCGTACCAGTGGCTGCTTCCACGTCCCTTACCACCATGACATACCATGGCTCCTGCCTGTAGACATCAGCAAAGCCTCCACTGCCCAGCAGCTCTTTCTGCCGAAATCGCGAATGGTCTGGAACCTTTTGGCCCCAAGAGAAGGTCATGAGATCAACAGGAACACACAAAACTGGTATGTTGAGGCTCTGTGCTTGGGAAACTCCAAGTAGCTCCTTTGCCCCCCATTTCGTGGGGAATGTGGATCCCATACTTCCTTAGATCCCTCCTAACCACTGCTGGATAGACTTTAGATCGACTTTTTGGATGTTTGGGTGCATCGCTCATCATACCCATCCCCTTTACGAAAACAAATCATAAAGCCAACACAGTCCACATGCATTGATGGGAATGGTTTCAAAGCTTCGTTGAGGAAACCCTGTATTGGAAGCCTGGTGAAGAAAAGGAAACAGCATCGATGTGTCCTACATCAATCAATCGATTACGTCTCAACCAGACCCCTTCGATCCTCACAAAAGGACACAGAAGGAAAATCGAAACTTATACATCCAATACCTACCAACCAGTAACCGTGGGAGGGGACCACCAACCCCCAACGTTGTTGCAGTTCAGAAACAAAAATCCCCGGCTCCTCCACCGTGCGTCCCTCAGCGGAAAGTTTCGTGTCCTGGCATCAGCTGACCACGATCCAAAAATATCGACTATAAACCTGTACCGCTTTACCAGCACATGATCACTATTTCAAGGCACCTGATTCGCCTCCGCATCACTGTGGTCACCATTTTCTCCAGACACCTCCACGGGCCCGGGTTGTTGTGCCCCAAGTCACTTGGGGATTGGAATATGCAAACTTCAACTAAACTCCTCGGGTCTAGTCGCCACAAAAAAGGAAATGAACATCTTCAAGGTAGCCTGTTGTCTCCAGGGATAAGGTCTTAGGTGTTTTGAATCCCCAAGCACAGTATATGGAGATAAAAATAGAAATTTCAAAATAAAAATATGAGGATGTACCGGTCTATCAACTTGATAGTGAACCAAAGGTGGAGCTGTCTCAGTCGAATCTCGCCTTGGGCCTGTCCAACATCACCTGCAGGTCCATAGATGGATCCCTTATCTTGCGCTAGTTGATCATCTTTTCATGAGCATTGTTCAAAATTCGAAATGTCATTCCTTTGTACCGGTTCGGCGATAATGATTCCTGCAATGCATGATGACATATTGGTTCAAAAGTTCATATGTATGACCCCTTATACTTGTTTTTATACTCGACCAAGAGGGGTTTTGAACACTGCAGCCAGGCAACAATGTCGTCATGGTGCGGATTCAAGTAGCCTTCAGTGCAGGTAGAGGAATGAATGGATGAAATGGTCTGTCAATGTCTGTTAACCCTCATGGCACGCGCAAACTCTCCGACAGTTCTCTGCCACCTATCGATATGGTTCAATGGTATGTATATATATGTGTGTGTGTGTGAGATACTGTATATAGAAAAAATGCCTGTATATAGATAGATAGATAGATAGATAGATAGATTAGATTAGATTAGATTAGATTAGATTAGATTAGATTAGATAGATAGATAGATGGATGGATGGATGGATAGATAGATAGATAGATAGATATCTATGCGAAACGACAAGTACAATGCATGAACCAACTGCAGAAATGTCGTTTTCCAAGGCCAACACCCAAGCCAAAGACGTGGATGATGGATCTCAGTCCTGAGCGATGCTCCGTGAACCATCAATATTTAGGACTGAGCTATTTTATAATAAGGATTCACATATATATATATATATATAACATCATATTTTGACTGTGTCATCCACATTACCATACACTGTTGCAAACTTATGTATGTACTGTAACTAACACCAATGTATACCACTCACGTACAAAATATATCTATATCAATATGTATTCGCTTCAAATTTCATAGTTATAAACACCATTGATTGTCACTATATAAATTCTGCATATCTACAAGATTATAACTCAATGATATTCCATGTACTGTCTGGTCATTCAACAGTTTGAAAATGACTCATTGTGAAAACGGTGCCTTTCCATGTCCAGATCATGATAATTGTATTCCAGATCTGTTTATGGATTATCTGACTATCCGAGTTTTCCCAGATAATCATTATATCATATCTATATATTTTTTCCCCATGTATATATATATATATATTATTGTTATAATAATAATAATGATAATGATGATGATAATAATGATAATGATAATAATAATTATTATTATTATGATAATACTAATAATATATAATTTCAAAGATGTTTCATAGATTATCTACTAGAATCGACCCCCTTCCAAAGTCTCACCCTGGCTCCCGCGCCTTGGTGCGAATCCTCCACAGAGGGTTCGGTGCGCACCACCAGGTAGCGTCGTCCCAGCAGCTCCACCTCACCATTTAAAAAAAACGGGAAAACCTATGGAGAAAAGCCCAAAGTTTTTGTGAAAAATCACATGGAAATCTCCATCATCTTCGGTAAATATAGGATATGTAATTATATAAATATAATGTAATATAAATTATGTAATAGGTAAAGCAATGGGCCAGAGCATTACCAGAGCAAACTCTTAGCATGGCAAACTGTTAGTTTACTGGAGCGTACCATGCTGGTGAATACCAGGCCCCATGATGCCCCTGAAGGATCTTGGCTCCGGGCATTTCGGATCAACTGCCCATAATGCTCTTTGCCATCCAAACGGCTCTTGAAGTGCAAGGGCATCTCCTACCAAGCTGGCTACAGCTGCATCCAGCACTGGATCACTGGATGGTGGTGGCCATTTGGCCATTCCTCCACGCTAATCATTCCCCAAGTCGTTGTAACTTGTGGCGGCATCACACCCCAAAGGATCTCCAAGGCAAAACTCTTCGGGGTGGTGGTTTCAATCTCTCTCAAATATGTGACAACCAATCAGATCATCCCAATTTGACGGTCGAAAATAACTCAGAACTTTCTGACCTTCATAGTTCCAGGATTAATCGGATTGTTGATATTATTGTACCTACACAAAGACAAATCACAGAGATGATGCCAATATCCACAACTCCACAGTTTCACACGGCAGGGATGATCCCCGCCATGTCCAGTATGCAAGTGGTGTCATCAAACATGGCCCAAAAAAAATCAGCATTTAGTTCGATTTATTTTTATCCCATTAAAATATATTAAAATCCATGAATCCATTAGATGATTTATGATGATTTCCCAGCCATGTTTCATGGAGGGTTTTTGTCGCACCTCCTCCAGATCTGGCTGCGACTCGCTGGACGCAATCTCCAGGTCACTGGGACAGCCTGTCTCGTGTTCCTCGGAGATCCTGAGCGGATTTCTCGTGATTTGTCCTCAAGATATGGCAACTAACGTAGTGAATTTCCTGGTGGAAATATTATTTTAATATGTGATATTTCATGATATTTCAACTTGAACAACAAATCGGGGTATCCAGTTTGTAAAAACATCCCAGCAGGTGGCTGGTGGTTTCCCATCCCAGAAATTGGTATATTATACATATATATATATTGGACAATCACTCAAAATTGGGACAGAGCAATGTAATGAAAGCTTTCGAAACCTGCAGCATGCTTTCGAAGGAGTTCTGTTTTGATAACTCCCGGCTTTATTGCACCTGAGATCCCTACGTCCTACCATCGGCAGAGACGATGCAAAAGTCGTTGGCTTCCTGCTCACCATGTGACAATGAGGCACTGAACAAAACAGCATCCCCTGCATCCCTCTGCATCCCTCAGTCCGTGCCAGAGTTCGCTTCCGGCGAGCCAGCGCACGAATCCAAGGTGTTCGAACGACGACTGCCAGCCTGCGAGGTGTGGTCGTATGGGGTGCCATATGTTGCCATGTCCAACCAAGCTCCAGATGCTCAGTGCCTCCACAGATTTGGGAGTGACCTTAGTGGCTACTCCAATTTCTGGTGCATCTCAAGTGGAGCATACCTTGCTGTTTGTCGACCCGGATCTCGCACTGCAGCAGAGAAACGTCCGGCGATGCCAATTGGATCTCTCCGGTGCGGGGACTTCGGTCGGACATGGTGACTTCCACGCTTTGCTCCTGCGAGATGCAACACGAACCAACATGAGCCCACCCTACCTAAACCCCTTTCCCCGTGAAGAAGCTCCAGTCATGGGCTCAATGGCAGGTCCGTTCATTTTCGAGTCCAAATAAGTCATACCGTGTGTCATCCAGGGATGGGCTGAATGTTAGTGGGGCGGCTATTTCCCTCCCTTTACAGCTGCCAAAATCAACCTACAGAGCTACCAAACCAAGTTTACCTGTACCCCACTAAACCGCAATCAAATTTGGTTCTCTCGCTGACCCCAACAAGTTCTAGTTTGTCAATAATGTAATGGTTTACCAAAATTTGGTCAAATATTGGGTCTGCTGAAGGGATGATGCCGGGGTGCCCTAAATTCGCAGCTCCAAAACGTCACATTTTGCAGCATTCGCTATAGGCACAGCGAGGGGTCGATTAGAGAGTCGTGAAACGCAACGGGCCGCAAAAACAGCTCCACCCCAGACCCCCTACCAAGAAAAACAAGAACCCTTCGCTACGCATTTGGGAAAAAAATGCTAGAAGAGCAGAGTATGCGTAAGAAAGAAAGAAAGAAAACCAATGCTTTCAGAAACTACAAGGAGACATGAACAGAAGAACACAAGCATCACGAAAATAGCAGAAGAACATAGAAGAATAGTATGTGACTTTTACTTGTATCCCCCAAAAAAAAAGCTAGACATGGACTGGATAAGTACATAAACTTTAAGGGAAAAGTAATGAAGAGCAATAGAACAATGTGCCTCACATGTGCTAATTATGTCATGTATACAATAATGTAGATGCAAGTGCTATCAAGTGCTATAAAGATATTATATAAAAATACTACATATATTAGTGGGTGCGGTGGCCTGTTTCCCTATGGTGACCCCCCTGAAACTACTTATAAAGTGGCTGGCGCTATTTATACACTACTTGACGCTATTGACAAATGACTGGCACTATTTATAGATTATCTTAAGCTATTTAAAAAACAAAATGATATTATTTATCAAAATGATGTTATGATAGAGATTTTGCGCTCGCCCTTGCGCCCACTTGCGCGGACCTTGTGTTTTCACATCTCGATTCCAAGATCAATTTTCCCATAATTACATGTTGTTTCAATTGAAACGAGAAAGGCGGGGTTTTTGAACGAACCCCAGTTACTAATAGTTGGTTCATATGGTCAAAACATGTCAAAACCCCACCATGTTGTAAGCTTTTTTTGGAATACACATATTTGTCGGGGGTAAACACCACGTTTCTGGCCGCAAGCGGCCGCTCCGTTAGGATCTCGGAGTCCGAAGCTGCGGGGTCGGCAGGGGCAGGCATGGGCGAACCTGAGCGGAACAAGTGGAAAATCGTGGGATGCAACTAATTCTGCACACCTCTGCTTATAGTGGCACATGTATGTATATTATATAGCACTATGTAGTATATAAATGTATATAATTCTATCCATCCATCCATCCATCCATCCATCCATCCATCCATCCATCCATGGATGATTGCATGTCTCAACTCTTGACATCCAGTGATACATCTGCACTTCCATAAGTTGCAGCTCTAGGGGCATAATGCCACTTCACTGTTGCCAGCGTCCAAGCTCATGGCGCAAGCAAGGACAGGCTCAGGGTCGGGTGAAAGTCAGCTTCTTCATCTGGATGCGCATCCCATGCACTCTGGGAAGCCAATTCTTATATGTCCTTTGCTTAATCTTAATTAGTTTCACCATGTTTCAAAGTTGGCTGAGCGTCACAGCACAGCTTCAAACTTCGAGATTCAACAGCAAACTCAGCACTTGAGCTGAAAGCTGCGCCAAGTGGCCGCTTGTGGCTGAGTCACACACTTGCATCATGTCACAGGTCAGGCGCAATTATATTTGTCACAATCATGTTCCCTCTCAAAAGTGCCAGAATATGGTTTGTATCATGTTGCATCATGTTGTATGATACCATAATATACCATATCATATCATATCATACCCCATTTTCAGACAGACCCATATCATTCAGCTGAGACAACTGAGGGCAGTCCAGGGTGTCCATCTTGCCTCCAAACCCATCGGTGCCCCAGATCCGGTCCGGTAGCTGGAGCCAAGCTGCGTGAAGACCAGCAGTTGCATTGTTCAAGAGGGGTTACCATGGGTTACCACGGGTTACCATGGGTTACCACGGGTTACCACGGGTTACCACGGGTTACCATGGGTTACCACGGGTTACCATGGGTTACCATGGGTTGCCACTCTACCCAACATGATCCAACCAGCCTGGAGAAAAAAACATAGCAATGACAAGACATCCGACTCCCCCAACCACACGCCTGGTAACACCTCCCCGTCTTTTGCCGTCTTCGCGGTCACTGTGAGACCGGGGCGGCAGTGGGAGGGACACGGCAGATGGTGGACCCAAAGATAAAAGTGGTTCAATCCACCAATTTCGATCATTGGAATGACTTGCTGAAGGGATCGGAGGTTACTCTCTGTCCACTTGAGGGTGGTTTCTTCCCCAGGACGGCAAGTGAATGCAAGTGATGGTAACTTCAATCATCTTGATCCATCACCTTCTCATTTAATGAGGGTGGGCGGAGCACGCATGTGATGGACTGGCACCATCGGAGGCTGCTGCACATGGAGCCTGCTTTTAGCGGCCCAGAAAAATGGCAAGCTCTGGTGTTGTCACCAAGCCAGGGGCTACAACGAAAATTAAACAAGAAGTCCCAAAAGAATTCCTGGTCGGCAGTTTCAACCCCTTTTCTATACGTAGTCATGGGGATCATCATCCCAAATATGGTAAAAAAACATTGGAAACCACCAGTCCTGGTGTAGACATGTAAACCAATTCACCATCAGCGCTCAGGTCATTGTATCCAATTCTTTGGTCCATTTCTCCATCTCCTCCTGAGGCCTGATCAAAAGCTCACTTGGGTCTACATAAAGGTTAGCCAATCAGCCCATGGTCGGAAATCTCATAATCGTTCATTTTTGCCATAGTTTTTGCTGGCCATGACCATGATGCCATAGGGGTATAGCCTACCTACTTTGGGGACAAACCTCTTTTTCGTCGCCAAGGGTCTGGTCCAGCATGGCTTCGGAGATGCAAAACAGCTCCACACTGCCCTTGGTGGCTTCTCCTCGGCGTGCCGAGCTCTACGGGGTGCCCCAGCAATCGGTTGCAGCCCAGAAGCGTATAGACTCGAAGCCAGAGATGACACCTTTGATCGCAAAAATTCAAGGGATGACATCGATCAAAGCTTGTGAAGCTGCAGGTGACATTCGTTAGTCATTGAGGCGGACCCCGACCTGTGTCTCGCAGCATGCTGTCCAGAACTTTTTCGGCGGATTGCCGTCGTTTCGCCTTGGCAACCCGCCCATCAAGCTGACAAGAAAGCTCAGGTCCCTAAAATCTCCAGTCCACTGCGATTTTCATGCGAAAGCCTCAACCTCCAGTTGGGGACTTGTAGGCTTGCGGGATTTGTACGAGCACAACGAGAACTATCCACAGATTTCGGGTGCACAATATATATATATACATATATATATATACATATATATATATGTATATGTATGTATGTATGTATGGATGGATGGATGTATGCATGGATGTATGTATGTATGTATGTGTGAACAAATAGATCCTTGTTCTGGATAACTTCTTTCGGAGTCCCTGTTATGCTGGCAGTCAGGCTGGTAGTTCCATAAAACAGCGGCGCACGCAGCTTCCCTTTTACTCGCGGGGTCTTGAGCCAAAAGGCGTCCCAGGCACATGTCACATGTATGTTACACATGCAGTGCTATCGTTGAGTTCCCTTTGACACCCCCCATGTCCGTGGTATCCTTCGGACCACGGGCACGAGAGAGGGAACTTTGAATTAAAAGGCTTCTGCTGCTTGAATTACGCCTATTGACAAAAAATCTGCCATTCGGCTCCCCCTTTCCCACATACCCGACGGGAATAGTGGTTCCGGGTTCGCCTACTCTATGGCTGTCGATGCAATGGCGCGTCTTCAAGCTGTACATCGCGAATTATTGCTAGCTAACATCTACTTTTCTGCGTCGGCTAGGCAGGTCACTCACCCGACGGGAGAAGTGGACCGCTTCGCCACCAAAGATTTACAATGCTAACTAACGAATTCACGTGCACTGTGCAGAGTCTCGTGCAGATTGGGAATAATGAAAATCATGGACCTAAGCGAATTAGTCTACTGCCTCGCTCAGAGTCCACTCAGTTGGTCTTCTCCTGATCATCTGTTCACAAAGACGATACACATCTTATAGTCCAGTGATCATTCGGATGGACAGAGGTAGTTGGTTTACTGCTCACGGCGGACTTTCTTCCACTGAGGTGTTGTTGGAGATTTCTCCCAACCTGCCGCACGTTTCGGAGCAGCTTTCGGCGATGAAGGCTTCGCAGGTGGTGCTTTAGATGGTTCATAGGACTTCGGCATGGCCTTAGCCTTTGGTGCACTGGCCGATGATGATGACGCTGAACCAGTGTCTTCAGGTTTCCGTGAAGGCTGTGCTGATGACTTGGCTTTCGCGTCTGCCGTGGCACGCTTGGCGGCGGCACTATCCCCGACTGCTTTGAATACCTCACTTACCACTTCGTCCCCCAGGTTCGGAGCCATCTTCATTTTCATCTCGGACTTTCCCCTCTGCGCCTCGGCCTCAGCCAGTTGAATAGCATAAGCCATCTTGCTGACAAAGTTTTGAGGTAATGGAATGCCGCATTGTTGGGCAGCAAAGAGTAGTTCCACCCTTTGTTCCTTTTCTCTCAGACTCAGATATACCGAGAAAGCTGGGAGTTCAATGCAGTTGGGGAAGCCGTGGCTCCCGGAACGAAAGAAGGTGTATGATTCATGTTCGGGAAAAGTTCCCTTCAGCAATCGTCGGAGAAAGTTGCTGATGGTCACTCTCATCTCTTGTTTCTCCTTTGCATCACCCTGCATCTTATTCATTGGCATGAGGAAACCTAAGGACTCGGGAGTGTACCCGGCACATACCAGAAACTCCATCATCTTTTCGTAAACCTCTAGAGTTTTGATGACAGGCATCATCATGTTTCTCGGTCGTCCAGAGTACATCTTCTCTCCCTCTGACCATGAGTTCTTCTTCCCTTTCTCCTGAAAGAGTTCGTCCAATTCCAGCTCCGTTGGTCGCTTGAGGTTGCCATCCTGATCTTCGCCTGTGTAAGGGCAGAAGTCGTCCAGGTCCAGTCGGACTCGCTTGCTTGCCGTCATCAGCGCATAGTATTCCTCTGGGGTCAGAGTGACTCTCTGTTTATAGTAGAGTCTGAACATTGCGATGATCTTTGACATCACGGCGTTGTCGTACAAGTGAGCCGCGGCCTCGGAGACATCATTGTTGACAAGTCCATCTCCTGGCAAACCTTTGCTTCCACACGCAAGATTCTTGGTCCATGCTGGTAGTTTGGATGAAGGTTCATTCTCAGGTTCGACGTCCATTTCATCATCGTCTTCTTCTTCAACGATCTCGTCGTCTTCATGCTGAGTTTCCTCCTCCTGATCCATTTCCTCGTCATCGCCTTCGTTGTAGTCGACCTCGTCAGGGTTGAAGCCATAATCGTTGGATTCAGATACGTTTTCTTGTGCTTGGTGGACCGTATCCTTGAACAACGATTCTTCTTGTCGACGAACCTCTTCATCGAGCTCTTTCTTTGTGGCTTCATCTTCATCGTCTTCAGGAGCTTGTAGTCGATATGGTCGAATTCCACAGCTTTCAAGCTCTGTCCAGCAAACTAGACATACTGCCAACTTCGTCGGCGTCTCATTGAGGCAATGAGGGCAATGACGGCAACCTGAAGTTTGCACCCTTTTGCGTTCGACGATGTAGTCAATCAGCTTGATGCGGGCCAGGTATTGCTCTTGTCCGCCAGGCTCAATGAGATTGTTCCTGAATTGGTTGACGATGTTCATTGCATCCATGGTGATCTCGTCATACGGTTGCTCTTTGGCGTCGATGCACTGACTTGCGACCCTCAGAATGGACTCCTTGGTGGCGACAGTTCTTGACTTGACAGTGCCTGACCTGACTACCTGGTCGTCGCCCGACGGAACGAACAACCGGAGCCATGTCTTATTGTTTTGATCCTTAGGATCCTGAATCCATCCTCCTTTGATCGCTGAGAACGGGATGATCTTTGGTGAAACGATCTGTCCCGAATCGGTCAATCGACCACCGTACTCCACCATCAAGGTCTCGGTCGGGATGAAGAGGCAGATGTAGTCCCCCTTTCGCGTATCAACGCTCTTCGTGATGGTCCATGATCTATGATCCCATGGCACATATGGGTTGAAGAACGTGAACATCCGATGACCTTCTCCAAGACCTCCCGGAATTAATCATTGCCTCCAAATGCTTCGGAGGTTGGTCTTCTTCGTGATGTGGAAGCAAACCGGTAATGACATGATGGTGTTGGGCGCGATCGGATGCGAGAGCAATGATGACAGCAACAAGACGTCATCTCTGGAGGATCCTTCCTTGTGCCCTGTTGGAGCGCGGACTGCAACTGGATAGAGCAGTAGCCCCTCGTCGGGGATGTGCGTGTCCGCACTGACTTTATTGTCAATGCACGTCAGGCTGCTGCGATCAATGTCCTTGTTGATCCCGAATGCCAAGACTTGTTCACGCACACGACGTCCATAACGGGCACAGTGGAACATGATCTTGAACAGCAATGTCATGCGATAGTTCGCCTCATTGACATTCCATGCACTTTGATCGTTTGCTCTTCCTTTGGGGGCGAGGAAGACGTGCGGCCAGCGTTGGTACTCATGTCTCCAGATGGACTCACATTTGAGTACTTCCTCGATGGGCACCCAGCCTGCGTCGTCACAGAACAGACTCTGTGATTCTGATGCCTTCCCCACATTGTGTCGTAGGATCCTGTTCAGTGAGGTGCTCACCTTGTCCTCATAGCTGTCGAGCCGATTGCCAGTTTCGAAGCGATAGTTTGCCGCATACTCCACACCGCCAAAGTAAAAGCAGTTGAAGAAATGGGCTCCCGTCGTAGGGATGATTTTCAAGAAACCATCTTGCGGCGCCTCGATTCGTTTGTAGAAGGGTTTTCTGATGTTGTTGTCGGAGTAATTTGCAAGGAACTCTGGCACTGACCAAGTGTCACCTCCTCCTCTGACAATAGCATCCCGGATCACTTCGTTGAGATCAACGACGTTCTGGGGCCCCAGCTTTGTAACATCACGCCCTTCAATGCAGAACCTACCATACTCATCGAGGTCTCCGACTTCGGACATAGTCCTGATGCTGTCGTACCACTGGTACTCACTAAACCTCGGTTTTGTAGGCTCATCTGTTTGCCCTGACCCTTCAGTAGCACCTGATCCGTCCTTTTTGTGCTCCGGAGGTTCCATCTCGACGTCATCAGATGTGGGACTATCAGCCTCGAGCGACGCTCGGACGGCCTTTAGCACCTTTCTGACTTCATCCTTTTTCTCATGTTCACATTCAAGGTGACCATGTTTGGTGCTACCACAGTACAAACACACATTGACATCCTCAGAGACGGTGAAGAGTTTCCCCAACGCATCCAAGAGTTGTTGTTTTCCGGAAATCTCTGAGTCCCTGACCACATCAGTGGGGTCATTTGCTGGCTCATCAGCTTCCTCCTCCCCAGGGTGAGCCGACGACTCGTCACCTGGCTTGGCGTCGGCATCAGCGCCCATGCTGGCGTCATCCCCTGTGATATTGTGCTTTCTTCGATACTGAGAGAATACCGGATCTTTCTCCCACTCTGTGAGGCAGCAGAAGTTGGCCAGCGATTCATATCCGGGGATTGCGTGGATGATCTTCATGACCCTTTCGGCTTCTGCAGTCTGCAGGGTGCAGTCGAATGATCCCCGTCTCTTGTCATTGATGGTGCTTGTAGTTCTGGAGGTTGATGTGAATTGAGCCAATGCCTTCTCCAATCCGTTGAGGTACTCAGCAGGATCAACGCTGGCATTGAAAACATTCACAACTCCTTTTGCCATGTTTGCCACATCCAAGACACCAAGCCAAAACTCGATGATATCCCCAGTCTTCTCGGCTGATGCACGGGAGAATCCGAAGATCTCGTTCCTTTCACCTCAGGAACAGCGACCTTCTCGAAGAAGTCCTTGTACGCGACATTTCCGCAATCTTTCGTGACCCTGTAGACCAGGAGCCACTTCTTCGCGACTTCATCATAGATTCTTTCGCGGTAGATGCTGAATTGTTTGCCGCGTCCATTCCGGAAGATTTCCAGAGCTTGTCTCTTCGATACCCTGACTCCCCCCATGTGCGATAGAGACTTCATCAAGTGCTCCCCGTACGTTAATAAGGCATTTGAAATCAACGAAGATGCCGTAAACGTAAGCCATGTCTGAAATCCTTGATTGATGTCAACAATGTCGACACCAAGATCCTCAAATGCGACCTTCAATCTGGCCGCCAGGAGCAAGACGGATTTCCTGGCCTCCAATGTGGGAGCGGAGCGCTTGTAGTGATCTTGGGTGTTGGCAGAGCAGTTGATGCAATGGGTCGGTTTCACCTGGCATGTTTCGATCTCATCCATCGTCACCGCATTTCTGCAGCTTCCGCACAAGATGTCGGAGCTCTCCTTGTCGATGGTAAACCACATGCATCGATCTGAAACAACTGGTTCCAGTTCATGAGTGCCGACCACTGGTTCAACCCATCGGGTCTTAAACCTCTTGTCCTTTGTGAACCTGTTGATGGCGGTTCCAGGGCTTCGTTGGAAAATGGTTGTGTCATCGGTCGCATAGTCACCTGGGGTCATTTCGCCACTTGCGATTTTGAATGCCTCAGTTGGTCCAGTCATGTCCTCCAACACTTTTTTGTTGATACCGGATTCATCAGGTTTGAATGCTCCTTCATTGGGTACGGATACATACTCCCTGTTTGTGGCACACATGAGGAAAACTCTTTGGCGAAATAGGTTCTTCTCGATGACAGACCAAATTGCAGTCTTTCCCAGGGTCCCCTTTTTGGTCGTGCTCAATATTGGGTACTGTTTTCCAAATTGGGAATACATCGACCGCCACATTCTCTGGTCAGACGTCACTAAGATCCCTTGGAGCCTCATCTTCTCGATCAGCTCAACTGCGATTCTTGATGTGACGGAGTCCATACCGTTGAACATGGAGTCGTTGTTGATGGCGACCATCAAGGGTCGGGATGTGACTTGATCAAGGTCGATCACCCCCTTGACAAATTGATTCTTGAAATCATTCTCAAGCATTACACAGTGGGGTGGCTTTTGTTCATGGAGTAACTGCAATGATAACCAAAGATGAACCGTTATCTGGCCATCATCAATGGCATCCGTGTTGAGATGTTGCTTGACCTTGTCAAGCGTGTCGAGGAATTGTTGAAGTGGTCGTTCAGATTCAGAATCATGGATCTTGAAGACTTCAACACTCTCCCATCCCATGTCAGCTAACCCCATTTGGATGCCATGCGTCCCACTTTGGGTTCCCACGCGGAACATCAAATCGGTGATGAGGATGGTCGTCCCAGCCCTGAAGTCACCGGCCAACATGTCAACCTCCCTTGGACCGCTCGGTGCTTCGATGATCCTGCATGCAAGCGGGTTCGTGATCATCTTCTTGATTCGGCCCAATTCGGACTGGTTGGCGACGTTCACGTCGTGGTGTCCAAGCATCATCAGCATTCCTGCCGTTGACAGGTAGCATCCAGTCCGCGTCAACATGTACTTGCGGACGATATGGCTGTAGCATCTAAGCCAATCCTTCTCAGAGATGGTGGATGCTGTGTCCTCAGTCACGACCCCCGGATTGCAAACTCCGAAGACCATGCAGGCGTAGGCGGTCACTCTCCTCAAATACTGTGCCCAAGGTGCTGATCCCGATGTACTGGCAGCTTGAGCTGCGGGGCCTTGGACAATTGATAACAGAAAGTGATCCCGTTCGTCCATCCAAGCAGACGTGATGAACTCTGAATTCCTTTGATCGGGCATTGAGGATGTCCTAAAAAGATACCCGTTTGGTACCCGAGGAATTACCCAGTCCTTCCTTGTAGGAGGTGTCGACGGCCTTGCCTTCGATGGTGGAGCCTTCGGTGGTGGTGCGCTCCCAGCTGCAGAGCTGTAACCATCGCGTCCACCGGCGGTGGAACTGCTAGGCCCAGTCTGTTGTTGTTGCTGTTGTGCCCGCTGCGCGTCGGCTTCCCTTTGTTGCTTGTCGTTCATCATCCTGATTGGTGAAGGATCCCAACCTGGATGATCCGGTTGACTTGGAGGGTTTCTGCCGTCTTTCGGCATCAGCGGGATGTCCCAGCCATCGATGTGGGAGACTTCTGTGGCCCCTTGTCCCATCTGGGTGGTGGCTGTGGTCGTCACATAGTCGCGAATACAGGAGAATGTCCTGTTTCGTTTCTCCACCTCCTCAAACATGCCCTGGTCGGCCCTCTCAATGTTGTAGCCCCCCAACTCCCACAGGTCGTCGCGGAGGTCAATGGCCTGCTTCATTCTGACCAGATCAGTCTTGATGATCCCGCTCAGGTATGACATGGATTTGAAGTTCTCCAATCGTGTCATCCACTCATGTAGCATCTTGGAAACCATGAGGATGGTTTGCAGATGGACAACGGCTGCCGTCCGCTCCAAGCTGAGATCATAACTCATCGACATCCAGTCCTCCAGGACATTCTGGACGATGATGGTCTTACCCTGGCTGCTGGTCGCTCTGGCGTTGTGACGTCGGAGTGCGTAGCCGAGGCTATAGCTCTCCTCGTACATGATGTTGACCAGATACTTGATGCGGTTTTCAACTTCACCTGGCTCAGGTTCCTCTCTCCGCATTGCTTCAAATGACCAGCTTTCCCACTTCCGACGGGCAATCTCCTCGAAGTTCGTCCTCTTCCGAATTTGGTAACATGAACTTCCATAAGGAGGGTATGTCTGATTCAAGGATCCAAGGTTTGTTGGGCTTGTATTCGCGATCTTGTCGCGCAATTCCTTAACCGTGATCTCCTTGTTAATCATACTGTTCTGCCCGGTGTAGTGGTCTTTGAGGGTATCCCATAGTTCATCTATTCTAATCGCACACTCGAAGGTGCACAAAAGCTGCATGATGCTTTTCTCATCTGGATTTCTGGCGGCCCCTTCCACCAATTTTGATAATCGGGCCCCTTTGTCAATGAAGCTGGTGACAGACATCTTCAACTCATTCTCGTTGGTCACTTTTGACAACATTTTCATGAGCAACCTGATTGCATGAGTTACGAATGCTCTGCCACTTCTATCCATGACAAAGGCTAAGGCCACAACGACGGGAGGAGAAATCTTCACTCGATTCAACCATTCGTCAATGTCCTTATCCCTGCAACCCCTGAAGTTTGTCTCCTCATAGGTGGAGAATGGAGCAGGAAGGTTGTGCTCTTGGTTCTTTTCCTTGATGAGGGACAAGGTTGATTTCAGTGAGCCAATACCTTTGGCCGCTGAAGGGATCACGAGGTCAGCTCCAGCCATTGCGAAGACCGAGATGAGGCACGGAGAATCCGGATCCGTCAAGGCGCACCAACGACGCAGGTAACAGCCTGACTTCACCTTCAATCTACCTCTAACGGGATCCGGATCCGCCAATAGCGATCCACGACGTGGATACAGCTTCAGCTTCCCCTTCACACCGCCTCGTTGGGTGATGAAGTTAATGAATAGTTGTTCATTGATGGTCTTCTCATTAACTTTGAGTTCAAGGTCGTTCACAATGACACATGTACATGACTTCGATTTACGGTGATCTATCTCATCTGATACCTTTGGTCGATATCTCCTTCCATAAGCGTTGTTGATCAACATTTGATTTGTGACACCCCGAAGGATACATCTGACAATCTTCTCGGTATATAATTGTGTTGCACGTGTTTCTCTACCCGCACATTGACCGTGGATGTGTGAGCCATCACATTTCGCATGCAAGTCAAAGAACTCAACCCCCCACGATACGATTCTCCATGGTTTCTTGATTGCGGTCCCAACATCTTTGAATTTTGATGTCAAACCATACATGCATCCATCAAAGTCATGCACGGTTGATTGGGTCCCATTGATCAGAAACTTCATTCTCTCGTCATTCCAATAGTCGCATCCCCGAGGTAGTTCCAACAATGCCATAGCATGCAAGACATGTACACGTTGCAGACACAATGTGAACTCTTCCCATAGCTCCCAATACAGAAATGCTTTCATTCTGATGTTGTGTGCTGTGACCTCACTCACGTTTTTGTTCAACCGATTCCACGGTGAACCACCGGTGCAAGGTCCCGCAAAGAACACGCAGTCACTAGGACCCCTGATGCAACGTCTCCATTTCGCCCTTCCGTAGTTGGACATCAGGTTGTCATCTTCGGTAATCGTGACCACATGCATCATCTTGAACCGACTCTGTTTGTGAATCTTTGTGATGATACTTTGCGTTTCAGCACACATAAGGAGCAAACATGGGACATCATCTTTCATCTCATAGAGGTTGAGTGATATGATAACGTCATCGAGTATTCTTCCGAGAAAATCAGCATAGGATTGCTTGAAATGATATGTCAGAGTCTTCCCATTCTTTCGGTGGAGTGTCATCTGAATATCCCAATCATTTTGTTTTCTGGTCTCATGCTTCAGCTTGTAATGATGGGCTATAAACATGTCATCCAATGGAATGATTTTCATGTTTCCATCAAGGATACAGGTGACCACAGTGTCCTGGCACGATGCCCTGTCCTCCACATCAGACCCGCTGTCCATCACATCTTTGATGTCTGCATTGGATATGATCTTGAAGGTAGTGGTCCCTGTCCAAAATTCATTTCTTTTATTGGTCTTCTCGATGTTATTCCCCGCCAATCTCCATGAGTCGTGGATCAATCTCCCACTTGACTGAAACACTTGGTTGGTTTCCCGTTCATCCCTAAACCGTCTCAGCTTACATGGTAGAAAGTCAGCCTCTTTGGGGGTAAACATCTTTCTTCTTGGTACTTTGTGCACTCTCGTCAATGTTGTTTCATCCTTCCATATCCATTCATCTTGATCACATTCATTTTTGGATATTTTCTTTCCCTTTCTTGATGACGTTGTGGGGTTATGGGCTTTGTCCCTTGATACCCTACCAGCAATCACGTCACCACCGGCAAGGATAATTCGTCGTCGATTGGGATCTTTGTTTTCTGTGGGATATGGATCATCATTGGGGTCCCCCGACGGAGGAAATCCCATTGGAAGACTACCCCATCCAGAACTCCCCCCATGAACAACTCGAAGAAGCGTGTTGATCACCCGAGCAGTACCACAAGGAGCTGCATGAATGGTTGTAGGTTCATTTCCATGGGATTGATGACAAAATAGTTGTCCCACACCCACAGTTAACTGAGGATACTTCAGGACTGGAGTCTGACGAGTCGGCACCGCGGCAGCATGGAGCCCTTGTCGTGCTGTTGACGCCGGGTGTCCCGGTGAGACAATGCCGGCTGATTGCCTAGTAATCACCGACGGCGATATACTAGATTGACACGGATGGTATTGGAAACAAGCTCGTTCTACCCATTGATCAAAACGGTCTTGTTGTTGAACGGGTGGAACTCGATCCTCAACCTTGATCCATTTGCCATGAGAAAGTATCCAGGTACTTCTCAAACAGTCATGGGGCAATGATACACCAGGTGGTCGTTTTCTAAAGAAGGTTGGCGTCTTAACAACCAGTATGGGATCCATGCCAGGTAGTTGTTGTACTTGTTCTTTACCAGAAAGACCCTTCTGATACACCTCAGGTGGTAGAATAGGTATTTCGGTATATGGAAAATTTGGAACATCTTGAGTTTTGGTTTGAAACACTTGTCGGACAGTGGTATCGACATCCGTGGTGGGTGAGACCATATCGAGCAGATCTTTCGTACCGATGTCACCAGGGTCCAACAAGTTGATGAGCATACATGCTCTTTTCCATGCCAACGGATTCTTGAAACCTTTGGTGTGAATGTCAGCGGCCATTTTCGAGGTCACCTCATACATGAGTACGTAGTTCTCCCGAGTAAAATGTTCATGGAGGGAAGTAATGGCTATGCCATGGGTCCTCTCAAGATGCCGCATAGTGGGGTTACGACCCGACCTGACTACACCGATCATGCCCTGATTGTCATCATGGAACAATAATTTGGGCGACTTTCCCGTCAGCGTTTCCCAAATGCTCATTGCGGGCAAACCCATAGTACGGAGGGTGACATCGGCTGCCACGATTTCGGCCTCAGGCGTTGAATGGCTTACGCATCCTTGCCGTTTGCTGCCCCCGGACAAAGGAAATCGTGTGTGGTTACCCTGAATATGCATATGAGACCCTGAAGTTGATCTCAAAGACTGGGCACACCCTGCAAAATCAGCATCAGCAAATAAAGACAATGTCAATTCATTGAAGTTGTCCCCAACCCATCCAGTCATTCTTTTAGACAGGCTGGAATTCACGTAGCACATCAAGTGATACAACTTTGCATCGTCATCAATGGTCCACTTTGTTACATTCCTGGCCAGGGAATTAATGGAACGAAGCAGATCGAAACGAGCAATCCTCGCCGCGTACAGCAGCTTCATCAACACGCTAGCAGCGTGTGGCGCTAATGCACCTCTCTCAGACTCCCCAGGCGAGACGTCTTCCCCTTGGGTTCCTTGTTCATAAAACAATGGAGCGTCCGGATCAAATTCATGAGTGCACCATGGGCATACTTTCTTGTTCTTGGGGTTCCCGGGACATGGTGCTCTAGACTTATGTTTCTTTGTTTCTTCAGGTAGACTTGGAGTGGATACGTGTTTCAGCTTCGTATCTTTTCCAACAATGTCTAAGTACTTCTCAACCGACAGTTTCAACAAACCTTCCATGTCATAGGTCATGGTTGACACCGGGGTACCATCATGAAGTTTGGTAGATCCCTTTCTCAAAACACAACCAAGATAGAGTCCTAAGTCAGTCTCGGGCTCGATGTTGAGTTTTGATCTGAGCATCTCCCAACCCTTAGTCAGGTTCTCTTCCGGTCCTGCCAGCTTTAAGTCGTCTACATAGATGACGAGAAGTAACTTCAGTTTCTTGTGAAACTACATTGAAGGCCATTCTTCTCCAACAGGAACGAAGTCGAGTTCTCGAACTTTCCGATCACAATGTTGTTCCCACATTGTTCCCGAATCGGGGTGGCCGTACAAAGCTTTAACCAATCTTACAACTGGCCTACGGAATTTTCGAATATCGACATCGTCTGGCCAAGCATCTTCGGGTAGCTCAACCCAACATGGTGGTCCGGTTAGTTTTGCTTGAATGTATGCTTGAATGGCGTCGGCAAGTTTTACATTATGACCTGGAAGACACCCATAGAAATCAGCCCATCTCGATGCCTCAAAAGTAGCTGGAGAATTGCCCAAGTCCTGGAAGAAAGCAGCCTCCCAGAATTGGTTCTTCACCTGATTACCAAGCAAGACACCTCGGCCTTTAAATTTTCTACTAGGGCTTCCTGCAGGTAACTGGTAGTTTTTCTCAACACAGATACCATGTACTCTGGCCATGTGAACCTCTGTCTTGTTTGCTTTTGCCTCACGAACAACGTCATCATATTCTCTTTTAACACTGAAATCATAGACTCCAGCAGCGTGTTGACCTAACCATTCCTTCCTCATGGCCTTACGTGCATCATCGTTGTCCATCATTTCCTTTCGACCAACAGGCCGTGCAACTGCAGTGTTGAACATCTTGTTGATATTGATTCCATCATCATTTGAAGCTATCTTTTCTCGATGGTCATCACAATGATTAATGCATGGCATGCATGGAAATGGGTGGAAAACATCACTGAGGCCACGAGCGTCTTGGGGTACTTCGTTGATGTTGTGCAGGGTCGCAGCAGCCACCACTTTTCCCTGGTTGAAGTCATACACTTTGCCGTTGTTCCAAGTAGCCTTCGGTCCCCTGCCATTCTCAATCTCAGACCATTCGTCCCACTCCATCAAGAAGTCATCATCATCAGGTACATCAGTGTCTGATAGATCTGAATAGCATGGAGCAGAGGCAGAAATCCCTCTCCCGACGGGAGAAGCGGACCCTTTTCCATATTGAAAAACCTTGCCCCTTCGGACGTAGTCTTGGGACGTGGCCACTCCAGAAACGTGATCGTCTTTGTCGTCTTTCTTGGAGGATTTGGCTTTCTTTGCTTCTTTCTCTTTCTTCTTCTCTTCTTTTCTCTTTGCTCGCTCTTCGCTCTCCTTGATTTTCGCATCGCTTTTCTTCTTTTCTTTTTCAGCTTCCAACTCTCCTTCAGTTGGTTCTCGTGGGACCTTCGACGAAGGTACACCACCACCACCATGACCATCGTCATCATCTCCCCCTTCATCGTCATCACCATCATCCGGAGGAGGTGGCGGTAGAATTTCTGGGTTTCCTTCAAGACGATCTTTCACTTTTAATCCCTCAATGGAAACATTAATCCTCTCATACTCTGACTTACATGGGAATTCAAGGGGTTCTTTTAGTTCGACCCTTTCAGTGTAGTGCGGAGTCCTCAGTTTGGCGATGAGTTTCTCAGCATCATAGGCCAAGTTCTGCTTGCTCCAATCACATAATGCCCATACCCTGTACTTCCTCGACCAATGGAGCCCGGGACCGATGGAGTATCCGGCGAACACTCCGGGAATTCCCATGGGGTCAAACTTGTGTTGTTGTTCTCGTTCACGTGAACCACTGGGCTTGAAGTACACGAGGGCACCAAAAGGTATCATCTTCCCTTTGAACTCTTCTCCATGAAGTTTGCACCAAGAACTCACCTCATCATCGTTGGGCTCGATGTTGAGCAGGTGGCTTACGCATCTGATAGCGTACATCCAAAAGCATGGTGGAATTCCTGCTTCAAGTAGGCATGTTGTGGTCGCCACGAGCACAAACTGGTTAGTTCTTTCTGCAAGTGAGTTGTGCTTGGTCTTTCCGGCCAAGGACGTGTCCATTGGGATCTTTAGGATCTTCATTGCCTTGTCGAACTGCGGGGCATCATCGGAGTATGCTTCTCTAATCTTACGACGGCCCATGAACTGTTTGACCGCCCGGATGACTGCGTCAGTGTCCTTCCTAGCAGAAGGGTAAGACTGAAGCATCCCCGTATATCTATCCCTGATGACAAAGATGGTTTTGTCGTCGCCATAGTCCTGTTCGGCAATACGACGATTGTCGACATAGTCGAAAGTGATCAGGTCCCCAAACTTTGTGAGCTTGCGCTGAAACGCTCCTCTGAACGTTTTCCTGTGCTTCATCTTGGCACGCACGCACGATTCACAGTATGGGTTCTTATAGCGATGAGTTAGAAGATGAACCTTTGATCTTGCCTCATTCTTCAAAGTTCCCCTCTTACTCAACCGGACTCCTCCATCTTCCTCATCAACATCAATGACATCATCGTCATCTTCACCTCCTCCATCTTCAGGAATTTCTTCAACTTCAATTTGATGATCTTCATGGATATCATCCGGTGCAATGCTGGGATCGTACCCGTCATCTTCAAACTCGGCATACTCATCGGCATAGCACGACATTTCCTCAGCATCACCTGCATCACTTCCAACAGCTACTTCATGTCGATCACCTCTCAATTTTGCTTTCTTACGTCTCTTCATTGATCTCTTGGGAGGTTCACCATCGGATCGTCCAACGGCGTCGGAAAGATCCTCAAGTTCGTCACCACTTTCTCCATCAATGACCAAAAGACCTTCGCCTTCCGACGTTGAGCACCCATCATCAAGAACTGTCATGATCTTTTCCACACAGGACGATTTTAACTTTCTCTTCTCTTGATCGACACTCACATAAGGAATGTAATCTTTGACAGTCATTTCGATGATGTTGCCATTGGGATCTAACATGAAAGGAGTTCTTCCAGTCGGCCATACGAATGAGTAGCCAAGGTCAACGCACCGCTTGCCCATGGAGATCACAGAAGGCGTGTCTTCCAGGATGTGAGCTTCTGCTGGTTCGTTGAATGCCTCGAACTTGATACTTGAACGTTTGGTCGAACATGTTACCCGTTTGCTGTATGGAAGTTGACGACTTTGTCATCATATGTTGGGAGATCCATTCTACTTATTCGTGTAGATGAGATGAGATCATGACCACTTCCAGAATCCAATATGAATCTCTTATCTCTTTCCTCAACAGGAACAGTGATACACATTGTGTTGCCCCTTTTACCATATCGACCCTCGATATGCTGAACATAGTTCTCCACAAAGACTTCCCTGGACACCTCACCGTCCTCGATGTCGAGCCTGATCAGAATGTCCAGACTGGGGCCGACGATGACTAGGACTTCATCAATGTCACTGTACTCACCCTTCTCATCGATCAGAATAGCCATTGCTTTTCCTCGGCTCGATGCTAGTCTGCATGAATAAGACCATTGATCATCTTGCCTTATCTGATCGGTGGGCTTACCAACTTTACCATGACCTTTGGGGATGGTCTGGGATTTCCGGCTGCACTTCACGAAGTCCTTCTTCACGTACGTTTGGATGCACGCCTTGGATTCATCGAATCTAACCTTCTTCTTGACGACATTCGATGCAACCTTGTGGAATGTCCCTTCTTCATCACTCCATTCATGGACAAGTGCAGGAGTAGCCTTTGAGCTTGATGCTTCGGTGTTCGGGGCAGTGTTGAATAGATGAGGATCGTGACGTTTGTTGCATTTGTCTCCATATCGGCACTTGCCCTTGGCCCAGTGCCAGCATGGTTCATCAACCTTCTTGGTCTTGTTCGCTGGAGATTGACTTCTCGGAGTTCCTGGCTTTCGACCATTACCTTTCGCGTTCTTGTTCGCATCGAACACCTTTTGGTCGTGACTGTATTCACAATCTTTGCCTTTTCTGCATGCTTTCTTGATGAAATGGAAGTGGCATGGGATCTTCGTCTTGGATCTAGGACTAGCACTTCGGCTGTTTGGTCGACCATTTCCTTTCCCTTGACCTTTTCCTTTTCCTTTTGCATGCTGCTTTGGCTGAGGTGATGGTAGAACTGGAGCTGCCTCAGCCTTGGCCTTTGCCTTAGGTGCTGCCTTCTCCTTGGGAGTGGCTTTAGGCTTCGCTTTCGGATTGGCATCTGGTGCAGCAGCAGTTGGATTCGGTGCAGGAGCAGTGGGTTTGCCACCACCTGCAAAATCTCTTGCATACTTCTCTCTAGCGGCCACATGCTTGTCTTCTCTGATTCTGGAGATGTGCCTTTCGATGACGTCCAACAGGTAGCGATAGCTTCGTCTTTGGTCTCCTTCAATCCATGATTCGTACTGCTTGATGTCGAACATCATAAGACTCGAATTTCGAATCTTCTTGTATAGAGCGTCACGAAGCCAATCATCAGGAGGTACATCATCCGGCATCATGTTTGATACCATCTCCATCCATTTCTCGTAGAACACTTCCAGGTTTGAGTCACCGAGATACTTCATCGATACGATGTGCTCCATGGTGAAGGCTGTCTCTCGTTGACCTGGGGTTCTGAAGTGTTCCAGGATCATAGCCAAGATTTCTCGTCCCATAACATAGGTTCCTCTTCGGCTATGACTCTGTGTTCTCAATCTCAGTTTAATTGCTACATGACGAGCAACATCACCGGCTTGGGCTATAACGTTTGACAATGCAATTGACAACTTGGCGTCGATTGACTGGTATCGTTGCCCACCACTGTCATTCAACAGCTCAATGTCAGGATTTGGTCTTATAGCCGGCTGTAACCATGCTTCCCACGCAGCTTTGTCTCCATCATTCGCGGCAAGAACAACACTCTTGATGAGATCTGATTGCCAAACTCCAAGGTTCTGTTGCTTCGGCCATGGGCTAACATAGACTTTGTCAGCCTCCCGTCTTGACATTCTCGGTACTTCTTCTGCCGTGTACGCCGCTGTGGAGATGTCATCTGCTGAGTCACGTTGTGATCCTCGAACTGAAGGCAAACCAGGAGGTTCTGGAGGTGGTCCTGGACCGTTGGGCCCGAAAGGGTCAGGAGGTCCATCAGGGTCAGGCGGACCGCCCCATCCGCTCGGAGGCTTGTAATAGTCCTTCTCAGTTCCATCGGCGATCTTGTTGTCAACTTCTTTCAGCAGATCGGTGATCCTTTTGTTCGATTGAGAAGGTTGCTGTTGAGAAAGTCCAGCATGTCCGCGATAGGATTGAGCAACATTTGTCTCGTGGGTCAACTCCTTGTCGATCTGCGATACCCAAGATTTTAGGATAGCGTTCTCAGAGTTAGCCTCACTCACCTCATTCTCCAGTTTGTCGATGACCAGTCTTGATGCGAGATCATAGTTGGGGATGCCTGCCGAATAGGGAAGTGTGTCAGGGCTGACCCTAGACATAGATGTTTCAGAATCCTTGAGACTCTTTCTCAGTTCATCTAAGTGACGTTTCATGTCAATAATCTCAGAATTCTTGATACCAATCTTTTCATCCCTATCCTGAATTTCCCCCATGAACATGCATGATCTCTCATATTGTTGAACACCACTAGCCAATTTCATTTTACGCTCACTTTCTAGTTCAGATCTTAAAGTTCGGACTTCAGCGTTGGAGAAGGACGACGCCCCTACATCCGCAACTTCAGTCAATCTTTCTTTTAACAACATGTTCTCCTGTAAGCATTCATGAACTTCATGGTCTAGATCCTGAACCCTGATTTGAGCG
>CAMXCT020000506.1:0-130000 GCA_947184155.2 Cladocopium goreaui | reverse complement strand
CAATTTGTTCGTTTTCCGCCCTAGGTACTTCAAAATCAGAACTCCTGAAAGCATTCGAAAATTGTCTACTCTGAGGTGTGTATATATGCAACTATTACATATCATCATATATTATATACATATCCATCTCACCCAGTATCGCTTGACAATGCCAATTTTGATCCCAACTCCACCATCTCCACCATCTCTACCCCGCGCCAAAGCATCTGGAACTGCAGCAGGATGGAGTCCTCGGCCTGCGTGAGGATTTTGTACAAATCGTTGGAATCCAACGCGCGGATGGCCTCACGTCCGTCAACCCAGGATGGACCCACTCCAGCGCCGAAGTTTTTTCTGGGTTGAGGCCCCTGCAACGCGCACAGGAATACGCCCCACAAACTCAGGCTCTAAGCCAGCTTCGATGAAATCATTGGTTTCTGCCAGGTGCAGATAACCTGGCTAGGGGACAAAACACCAATGAATTTTCATAAAACACATCTAAGACACATCAAGAGGAATCAACAAAGACCACCAAGCGGCTCTGTTGCTCTTCTGTATTGACCTTTTGGTTCGCAGGATCATCAGCCAGAAATCCCATGGATTTGGTACCTGCATCGATTCCAGATGATTCCAGGGTGCTATCATTGCTATCTGCTGACCTTTCCCCAGGAGCACCCACACGATTCTTGATGATGTCATTCATTCCGGTGAATGCACCGCTGAAAATGAACAGAACCTCGGCACCCGGATCCAACTCAAACGGCTCGAAAAACCCAATGCCCAAACGCACTGCTTCGCTTTTTGGCACAAAAAGACACATGGAACCTCTGAAAAGCAACAAACTTCAAACAGAACTCTTATCTTCTAGCTATTTCTAGCTACTCTGATGGATTCCATGAATTTCCACCAGTGACAAGATCCTGGGCCCCGCACAAATTTCGTAGAGATGGACTCCTCTTGGCCACCACCAAACCTCAGCACAGGGAAAACAACTGGAATTCCCCCTTCGTTCACAAGAAAATCCTCCAAACATGTTTGACCTTCAAATCATCCTTCCAAGATTTTCTGGATTTTGCAGCTGACGTGCGGCAAAACCTCTGAACTTCGCCCATTCGCCGCCCAGCGGCATGCTGGAGAGGCTGGCCTGCATGCTATTCTTCGCACTCACCTCAGTGTCCTCCATGATCTTCAAAAAGTTGCCTCAAGAGGAATGTGGCAATGTGGCCATGGTTTCTTTTCACCAATTTGTAGATGACGCTAGTTTTTAACATAGTTTGAAACCAATCACAAACCGGAAATTGAAGAGGGCTTCACCCAACAAAAAATGCACAAACGGATGGTTACCTCGCTGGTAATCATAAATGATCAAAGCTGACAGTGACAGTGGGGTGTCCGGGTTGTCCATTGCTATGTTTGAGTACCAGAAGGCTATGTCACCAAACGAGGAAGTGAAGCTGTTGAAGCCATTGAGAGGTTTGGGGTCTGCATAAATGGATATGGGCTTGAAATTGCTGCAGCCAATTCAAAGCTCAAATGTCCAGTCTAAGGAATCTACAGGGACAAACATGTTTTGCTGAAGGTCATCATGGTGTCACATGCATGTCCCGCACGACTATCAACTCTCGCAGCACTCCATGCCATGAGCCAAGACGAGAGACTTTGAACTTGAGATCCACTCCAACCACCTCTGCCACCCATTCCACCAGATGCGCTGCAAATCTTGTCGACTTCATCTATGTACCTGGATTCAAGGTGTCGGCTCATCCAAGCCCGCGGTTTGGGAATGACAACAATCAATTTCAAACTGAAAGAACCAGTCTCAGTACAGCTGCACCTTTCTGTTCATCCATGTGACCATTTCCATTTCCTCTGAAACACCTAGGAATGCCATTGCCATAGCCAGGTCAAGGTGCACAATGCCATAGCCAGCTACTGCAGAGCTTCCTCCAGCAGCATCCGCCAGTTGTCGAACAACATCTTCAGCATCTTCACCAACAATCCCCGTCTCCGAGAACTTCGTGGCATCTGCCTGGCAAGATGCGAGATGCGGCCCAAAAAAACAGACGCTCCAACAAAAGGCTCGCGACCAAACCTGGCCTTCACAAAAGGCACCCCAAGCATCTTCGCCATGGTCCGAACCAAGTAGGTCTTCCCACTTCCAGTTGGACCAGAGATCAGAATGTTCCTGAACAGCAAGCCACTTCAATTTTTGAATTGGCCCCAGAAATGGAACGGAAATCAGCATCGATGCCGCGTTTTTTGGAACGGTTGAATAAAACTGAAACGGGACCCGGCTTCGGCCAAGCAAAGAGGATATCGCAACCCTGGGAAGATGCACCAGCAAAGATGGCAAGACTAGTGGTTTCATCTCCTTGAAAAATAGTTAGGTCAATATCATTGGGGATTATCCCAGCAACCATCTGCAGGTTTATACATAGTTTGACAGTTTAAAAAATATTAAACCCAAACAGGAAAGAGGGAGATATCATTTGCAGTCCAGAAAGCACTCCAAATAGCAAACCCCTTGGTTGAAGAGCTGACAAGCTTGATTTCTTGGACATGCCTGGATCCTGTATATAGTCAGACATGCTACTAGTCTTCCCATTGAACTGTAGCAAGTCTGCAGGTTGCGTATCTTTAGCATATCCCATCAAATTCCAAAAATTCAGGATGTCCTACTATTTGTCAACGGATTGTTTTTTTGGGGGGGGAACATTTACAGGAAAATCCCATATTATCCATATGATTCATGGGAAATCGATGGTTTCCAGGTTGCACATAGATGTTCCATAGATTTTCCATAGATGTTCCAACCAATCCAACGGGTTTTCGTTTTCGCCGAGGCGCGGCTTGGTGTAATTCTTGCCTCGGAGGCTGGGATCGTCCAGGCATCGCCGTGCCCAGTTGTAGTGGTCGCAGAGCGCCACGGACCTGGTGACATCTGTGACGCAGATGACATTTCTATGACATTTCTGTAGCTTATCATAGCTTATCATAGCTTATCATAGTTGTATATAGTTGTATATAGTTGTATATAGTTGTCATAGTTATCCATAGTTGTCATTAGTTATTTGCCTTTTTAAAAACCTATGTGCCTATGTGTATCTATGTGTACTGTGCAATGGTATAGTTTATCCTTTTATTTTCCTAAGACCTAAGGGTACTGTACAATAGAGTTATGAAGAGTGTGTGTGCGTCTATTTATCTGGTGATTCACCTATTAATTATTATATTTAAATATGTATGTGGTACTGGTACGTGAGATTTCGATGTGTTTGGTTTATTGTTGATGTTCTCTTGTTGACTTATATTGCGGACATTATCATTGATTTTGATTCTTCTCTCATCATATTCCAGCCAGGGACATGTGAAAACGTTCAACGGTCGTAGAGGCTTTCAAGGCGATTTGTCATGCAACTGACGACCCTTAAGCCATGGCTGGGCCAGCGCAGCTAAGCGCTGCTGAGTTGCAAGACCCTCTTGGCATCGTCCTGCAGGGAACAGGGCAACAGCATGCAACAGCTAAGCGGCGAAGCGTCACGGGCCGTCACGGGAGTGGACTCGCCTGCTCAATGATATAGCGATCGAGATATTCTTTGACCTTTTTGGGCTTCATTTGGAAGCCCTTAATGTTCTGAAGAACCTGCACTGATTCAGTGACTCTCAATGACTTACAACTTGCAAATCTTCAAGCTGTGATTGCAAACACGGCACCGTGCATCCTCTCATCACAAAAAGCTCAGCCTGCCTCTTCTGCCTTCTTATCATCCTGAGATCCTGCGGACAAAAATAGTCGAATGCATTGATTATATTGATTTAGAATTTAGAAGAAATGTATAGAAATGTTACAGCAAGAAAAACACGGCTTTTACTGGCAACTATTGGCGGTTCTTGATGTTTTCCTTGAAAACAAGCCGTTGGAAAAGTGGAAACATCAACAGCCCAGCAGTACCGCTCAATCCGTGCCTTGTCGTCGGCCAAACACTTCCTGCGGACCTCCTACGAAGCCTCCACCAACTCCAGTCGCCCCAGCCTGAAGCAAGAATCGTCGTGGTCCTGATATGTAATGATTCATCATTCAGATTTCACATTTCAGCAACAATATCTAAGGATATCTAAGGCTAGCTTTCTACCTCCAAGCCCTCAGCTCTTCATCTGTCCAAGCAACGTTGGTGAAAATGTTCCCCAGCGGCACGCCACGCGACGCACCCGTGGAGGAGCGAACACATCTTCCGCATCGGGTCCTACAGAAACATTCAAAAACCGTTGAACCAGTGGGACATCAGTGGGACAAGGTCCAGCAGCCATCAGCTTGTGATGTGAAGGATGAGACCAGAGTGGAACGCCCTCTTTTTGCACCAAACTCACTTCATTTGGTGTGTGAAACCTGTTGGAGGTTTGAAGCCGCAAGGTAAGGAATGAAAGAAACTCCAAATCTGCCACTATGACAAGCCAATGGCTGCTCTGGCACGCGCCCACTCATCAACCAGGTTGTCCAAAGAAGGCTCACTAGACTTCTTCCCTTCCCTCATGGTGTGTCGCAGCTCACGGTGAGGCTCATGTTCCTCCACAGTGGCATCTTGCAATCCGGCCTCCAGCGCCATGACAGTTTCCCCAAAATGCCTGGCATCTCTCTCGGTGGCCTCCAGCCGTTCCTCCAGCGCTCGGCCATTGGCTTTGACTTCAGTGAGCTTCAGCTGCTTGTCCTCCAACTCTTGTTCCAGCTGCAGCAGTTCGGCATCCATTTCAGGATCTGGCCAGCCCCCTTCAACTGGACCTTCCTGACCTTCCTGACCTTCCTGGCCCTCTGGAAACTGCCAATCTGCTGATCTCAAGGACTCAGATGAAGATGATTGACTCCTCGGCTTCAGCAAGCTCTGTCGGGAGCCACTCGACCCCTCAGGCCGACGCTTTCTCCTTGGTTCATGGCTGCGGTCCTTCTCCTTTTCACCCAACGGGGCGAGGTGCCCCAACGGATCTGCAGATTGACTGCGGGAGCCCGGACCTCTCGAGGGCCGGCGCCAGACCGGCGCCCACTCAGACCACTCTCCGCGCAGCTGCTGCCGCGCTGCGGACACGACCGAGGCGGCGGAAGCCATGCGCCATGGGATCGGTGGGTAACTTAGACCCGCCGATTGGGAAACAATCACCACATTGACCAAATGACCTGATCAGTAAAGTGCTTCGGTCCTCCAAACCTAGTATCCTAGTCTTCTGGAGTCCTACAATGGGTGTTTCTACTTTGGCACGGGCAAAGGATTGACTCGGATTGACGATATATAGGGTCGGGATGCAGCACATTTTCGTGAGGTGCTTGAGCCAAACCCAAGGATAGCCAGTCAATCACGGTGCATCTCAGGTGTTCCAAAGCACAAGTGGCTTCACCACGAAATTTCAATCGACAACTCAATGTCCTATGGCCAGGCATCGCTAGGCCAACCAGCAGCATCCCCGAAGCTGCCACTATGCCAGGTCGGGCACCACAGCACGTGCTTCGACCAGCCACATCCAATGGGATGGTAGCAGGTGGGTGCACAGCCATGGGCGCAATCATCAGCGGCAATTGTTTGTTTAATCTGATACCTTTGCACCAAACGGATCCAAACAGGAAGACTAAACCAACGAGTTTTTGGCTTTGGCCTTGGTCTCTGGCTTACATTGATGCTCTTGGTACTCCGGGCTTGAGCCCAAGCAAACTTACAACATCCCAAATTTTCATAAATTTTCTCTAAGTTTGTCAAGGGAACCGTCCCTGCAATCTGCAATCCCCTTGTCTTTCCCTCATGTTCACCGAGTTCTTTTTCCCTCTATCCCTCCGCTTCCAGGAGCTCTTTCAGCTCCTTGGCCAGCCTGGATGGCCCATAGCGGTTAAAGGCTCTGACGGTCAGCAGGGTGCCCACATCCAAGGTACGAATGCGTTGCTTCAGCACGACCACCTCAGCAACACTGAGGCCTTCACCGCCAGCTTCACCCAGCTGTGCGATGGCTTGCAGGGCCAGGGCCCATTCATCCAAGGGGATGCCTTCACACCTCAGATTCCGTAATGAGATCGATGAGAATATGGTGGAGTCCTTCCAACATGAAGATCCTGAAATACCAGAGCTGACCGTCAAAATTACTGAGGATTCCTGTCAGTTTATGAACACGTCATCCCCATTGAAGCTGGTAGCACATTAAACTCAGTAAAATCCTGAACCAGAAGGCAGAATGCATTTCGATGCATTTTGGACACTTCTCGCCTGGGTTTTGCCTCGCAATCTCCATCCTTGGCTGCTTCACGCTCCACCTCACTCATGTCTGCACCCATGACATTGGTGGCTGCTTTCCAATCGATCAGCTGATTCTCCCCTTGCAGCAGGCGTTCATCCACCAGGTCTTCCACCCCCACGGCGGTCACAGAACACATGCCTCTCCAATTGGGTTGCGGAGCGCGCACCTGACAGCAGCTTTCATGGAGCTTGCAATCAAGGGGCAGGCGCTCAATGCATTGTGGATGCCTGTCAGTTGATATATATATATATAGTCATGAACAGTAAATAAGTAAATAACAGTAATATCTAAAGCTCATCGAACCCAGTTTCTCGCCACACAGCCTGTGCAATGAAGTCCGCTCCAGCACTGGGAATACCAAGGAGGCCGCGACTGTACTCTTCCTGGTGGTTGGATGTTGTGGAAAACCCATCAATAAACCACACCCTTGGGTGGTTCAGTATAACTGACCCATTTCTGGTCATATTGGGATGGTTTATTAACATTGGGTTTGCCACAGTATTTTGGATTACTTAGAGACTTAGATCATCCCGCTTGGTCAAATGGTGGTGTCAAATGATTGGTGGCAAATGGCAGGTGATCCCGTTTGAAAAATCCCACCAGCAGCCAGCCACTCCATGAACCTCAACAGCCCCCACCTGAGCAGCTTCTGAAAAGAAGATCTCAAAGAGTTCATCCTTTTTCGCGCGCACCTTCTCCACTCTTTCCACCCCATCTCTGGCCACAATCCGTCCAGCTGACGCAGGGGACACGCCTTTCTCGGTCTCAGCGGCTTCTCGAGTGCGGAAGTCCGAGGCCCAGAAGTGGAAGGTCACCAGGCCGTCCTCTGTGGCGCTGGCGCTGGCGTGGCCTTCCGCGCACCCAAACTGTCGATCAATGTCCAACAAGGCGTAGCGCAGAAGTGGCCGGGCATCTGGCACTGCGGTGTCCAGGGTCGAGTGTGACAAAAACGCATCAAACAGGTTCTGATTATCAGTATACGGGTTGATGTAGATCTGTCTCAAGAAGAGGTTGAAGAAGATGAGAGTCCGGTACGACGCGCGCACATAAAAGAGTCCGTTGTTCAAGCATCTGGCATCCCAGTGCTCAGTGACCAGAAGTTCTACCCCTTGGTAGTCCAATGGGCTCTCCTCCATTGATGATGTCACATTTACCTCCATGTATTGCCTGGCAGGAGCCAAGGAGCCTCACAAAAACAAAGAAACGGCCCCCTGAAGTAAACTAGGAGAATTCAATGTACGACGTCTACCAGTTCGCAGTCCATGACTGCAGAGTGCAAAGGTTTTGATGTTGAAGTTGGTTTAAGTTCGATTAAGGTTGGCTTCGAGCTCATATCAGCTTCAGCCTGCTTCAATTTCAATCATCTTTCAATAAGTTTCTTGCTCACGCAGCCAAGGTGGAGTCCAAATGTGCTTGGCGTGAAAATACAACGAACTCCATTGACACTCCATCACGTTCTCAATTAAGCCAAAAGCCAAAAGGCAGAACCGTTATCTTGACGCTACACTTTCTTTTCTGCACGAACAACAAATGGATCTTGCCCGAATTTTGTTGCACCTGCCTTTTGTCACAAATCTTGGAGAGGTTGCAAATGTCCGAAGCGTTCTGAAACAGGAATGAGCCAAAGCGCACCTTCATTCTCCACGGGCCATATGCTCATGAAGAAATGAAATAACCGAAGCCAAGACTGTGGATTTCATCCCTCTTGCTTCTCAAAGGAAAGGAACAACCTTTGGGCGTGCACCTCCGCAACAAACTTGAAATCTCACCTGGGACTTGAACTACCTCCTCAGACAAATGTCGCAAGGAGCATGAACTCCCATCACAGTGCCCAAAAAGTACAGAGCCCAGGTGCTCTGGAACGCCGCGGCAGCACTTCTCTTGGATTCTCGCGCGTCGCCCTAAGGGCAGGGGATGGATCCTGGCAGGGCCAGCAGGGGCAGGGCCAGCAGATCTCACTGTGAAATCAGGACATCTCAGGATTCGCCAGGTGGCAGCTGGCCTGCAGGATGAAGGTGTCAAAGTCAATCCAAACTGTGTCCACTGCAGCGCTCAGAAGGACTGGCAAGAAGGCATGCTTAATGAATATGACGTGGCCTTGGTTTGCACAGCTAGATCATTGAAAATCGTTTGCGAGACGTGGACAGCTGCAGTATACCTCGTCTGACAAAGTTTAGGTGCATCAGTGAGGAGTGCGCTCAGAGAAAAAAGAAACGTCTGGTACAGAATGCGTGGCAGCTTAAGAGCAGACCAGAAGCGACAAGACTGCTGAAAGGCGAGTGTCCTTCCATGGCAGGTACACATAGAAAACGTTCAGATCCACTTCCACCTCAGCTCTTTCGGTGCAGGCGGATGCCAATGCCACATCTGTGAATCCTTGCCATGGAAGCTCCCCAACTAGAACAACCCGAAGACCTCAGGTCTGTTCACGGTAAGGGAAACAACCATCTTCAACCAATGGTTGATGACCACCGTTCCTTATCTCTCTATTCAATCATATGTACATATAAAATCATATAAAATCATATGCATATGTATGTATGATGATGATCCACGCATTTGGGCATTCTTAGCATTAAACATGGCATTCAAGACATCATTCAAACCATCATTACCCTCTGGTAAACTAACATAACTATGGGAAATCACCATTTTTGATGAGTAAATCAACTATAAATGGCCATTTTCAATAGCCATGTTTGTTTATCAGTAAACTTAAGCCATCCATTTAGGGGTCCACCAATATTTGCCCCATCCCCAACTGGGGCGAAATTGGTAACGGACAGCGCATCGCCGCGATGCTTCGCTTCACGTCCTGCACCACCTGCAGGTGAACCACATAGAAAACAGCTTGGGAATTGAAACATTCGAAATAGTGGTTGTAATAATGCTACATGTACATATACATATACATATATATATATATCTAATTATGTATATATGTGTGTGTGGGGCTATGTGGCTATAATATATATATATATATGTGCTCAGGTCTCATTTTTCCACACCTGCATTGCTAGTCACACATCGCCACAGCGATCCATCAGTTGTGGATGGCCGTGGGGGGGAGTGGTTCGGGAGTTCTTGAGCGGTTGGAAAGTGTCGACAGTCGTACTTGCAAGTCAAGTGCTCAGGTCTCATTTTTCCACACCTGCATTGCTAGTCACACATCGCCACAGCGATCCATCAGTACCCACTCTACCCAAACTTTCCACCGATTTCGGCCATCCACAAACGTCCCCAGGTTTTTGTAGGCAGCTGTAAATCACTGCACTGCTGCGCCCATCTCAAAACAGCTGGAAAACAAGAGGCTAAGGCTAGCACGTGCTCTCGTTGTTTTGAGCTGAGCTTCATCATATACTGGAGTGCACCAACCTCCTGTATATAAATTTCAGCCGTTTTCGCCGTTGCCCATCGGCCACGGCGACGCACCAGTTCTGCATCTTCGCAGCTATGGAGCAGCCAGGTGGCACCTCCCGCACGCAGGGATCCAGGATCACAAACTTTCGAAGTTCCAGGTAGAACAGATGGAGAACTTGCCGAAACCTAGTTCGAAAAGTCTGGCCAGACATAGGCCACAAAGCATGATCCCATGGTAGATGTCTAAACGTAAGGACAACTACCTCCAGCATGTCGGGTACATCCAATTTGGCACATTGGTGCCTCGCCACAGTGAACCTAGTTTTTGGCTCAGGTATTGAGAGTAATGCAAATCTTTGTGAATACCCAACGTCCGCAGGCAGCATCAAATCACAACGCTTTGCACCCAAAAACTCTCCAGGTCGCAGCAAGGCACCGAAAGAGAGCGCCAATCCACCAGCAAACGAAGTCCACCCCCAACATAGGGAAACTGTCAGCATGGCTAGCAAAAGTTGCCAGGGCATGGCCAAGTGATGAGTAGGCTTCTCATCACGCACCCAGGCGAAAGCAAGGTCCCAAGCGCCTTGCAAGGAGCGTCTTATGGCAGGTCTGTAAGCAGAGACGGCATTGACAGTCTCTGCGTAGTGGTTGTAGGGTCTGCCCCCAAAGTACAAGCATCTACCGTACCTATTCAGAAGATCGTTAATCTGCTGCAGATGTCTCTGAGGTTCATGGAAAATAGTTAGGGGTTGAACACCAATGGTCTCCAGCCAGTGAAAAAACTGTTGCAGCAACTTTTCTCGATTCTCTGAAGTTACAGGCAGCACAGGCCGACCCGCAGGCAAAGGCGGTCGGCCCCTTCTCCAGGTAGCTCTGCTGATATCTCCAGGGTTACGAGGCACAAATCCAGAAGTCTCCATGGCTAAAACTGAACCGTACCTACCGAGGAAAAAGCAACCTAGCCAGACTCTCGCAAAGGCTTTGTGAGGCAGGAGAAAGAGGAGGAAGGGAATGGAGAAGTGCAAAGCAAAGTCCACAGGACCCTCCCCAGGGTAGCCCAAGGTGGCATCAAAATCCATGCCAAAGTCCAACCCCGGTCGAGCAAAACCAGGCTCGGAAGAGACACTACCCTGAGAGGTGGAAATGGAATATGCAGAGACCCTGTAGGTTGATCTGTCAGGAAAGTCCAAGGCGACAGGACCTAACAGGAGCAGCACAAGACGAGCCCAACCAGAAGCCCACTTCCTCAGCCTCGGCATTTGAGAAAGTCTATATATCTCCTCATCAGACCAGCCATGAAGTCCAAGTCCACTACAAGCTTGGCGAACCGCAACATTCCTGGTAGGATCATCCGAAGCATTTAGTCTTGTAGGGACAAAAGGCAGAGACAGGTAGAGACCAACACAAAGACACAGTGCGCCCAGCTTTCTCAGAACTGCTGTCAAACGGTGGGAAGAAGACCTACCTTTCGAAGCTGAACATCTGGTCACTACGGAATCCACCATGCAAACTGCCCGTAAACTTCTCTTCCGCGAAGCCAAATGAAGCGCCAACTTGTAAACTGACTGAAGCTCAAAAAGGTTTATGTGGTCAGTCTTCCTATGGGGCCAGGATTGGACAACTTCCCACTTTGCAGTCTGCGCAACCTCATTGACAAATTGGCTCTCCAACCCATGGACTTTCAAGTCATCAAGCTGTCTAAACTTCTCTCTCAGTCTGTTCACACCACGCACCAAAACTTCTGCAAGAGCTTCTGCAAGACGAGGTGTATATATGGCAGAACCTAAGGTATACTTCCCTTGTACCAAAACATGCTGGTGGCTTCCATCACAACGCACTGAAAGAGGCTCCAAGTCTGCATGCACACCCAAAAAACGAAAACTCTTCAAATGGATTGAACCAAAAGCGCAAGAGTCGGTCCTGCAAGAACTAGCACTGGGATGTCTCTCAATGCTCTTCCAGCTAGGCATATTCTTCATCTTGGACGTGTAGGGTGTCTCTAAAATGCCAGTGACTTCTTCCACCAGCCCAGCCCACATCATCTGAAAACTGCGGTGCGCAAGAGTATTTCCGTCAGCTGTCTGAGGGTCATCAACTTGAAAGCCAAAAGGAAAATCCACATCACGCAAGGCTGGTCTTCTCATGATGGAAAAGGTTGTGCAAGGAGGCTCCACCATAAAACTCTTCACCCTTTTCTCAGAAACCATGAAGAGGAGCCAGGGGGCAACATGCGTCCATGCTACATTGAACTCATCGGAGCGAGACAAGTCAATAGGGCAGCAAACTTTAAGGCCTCTTGCTGCGACAGCTGCTGTAACTCGGCCAGACCCCGCAAAAACTTCCACGAAGTCAAACTGCAGAGCTAAAGGCCTTTGTGGCGATACCAGATGCCTGTCCGCCTCCTCTGAGACTTCCTCATGAATGCCTAAACGCTGCAAAACCAGTTCTGCAGGGGTCTGCAGCCTAGTATATGCCCCCTTCGTACGGGAACATCTCCAAAGCATCTGAGCAACGCGAGGTTCAACTGCCGCACTGCAAAAAGCGCCTTTCTCCATGGAGGCATCACTGCAGAAAATCTCAGGCATGTACTCTGCATTCAGTTCTGAGCAGGCAAGTGGAGAGAGGACTGCAAGTAGAGTAAGTTCCTCAGCAACCTTCCTAGATAGTGGCACCAAGACAGGTTTGTTGACGTCGATGGAGTCTGCCTTCACCAGCTTGAAACTATCTTGCAGTATCCCCATGAGGGCTCGTCTATAAACCAAAGCTGAAGTCCACCCACCAAGAAGACACAAGTGCAGGCTATCTGAGGTATGGCTAAGCTGTGCAACATGAAGTGACATCACCGAAAGGCCATATCTTTTCTCGGGCGGCGCCCCAACAGTGCAAACACCCAACTGAGCAGCCTTTTTTGAAGAGTTCAAGTAGGCTCCAACAACTTTGCCCTCATCGACTCCATAGACATCTTTCTGTGGGGAGCCCTCAAGTTTGTAAACATCATAGGCATGCCTAGCAGTCTCCAGCGCACGTAGTGACCTATCCCCAAGCAGGTCTGATTTCCGGTCCTCCACACTGATAGCGAAGAAGTCATCAATGCAGAGACCATGAACATCCATAAGAGAAGGCAAAGGGCGATCAGAGACCATCCTAACGCCAGGTGAGAGCAAGCCAAAATCACGTAGCAAGTTTGCATGAGACTGCGTTGCCAGCTCCACTCCAAGATGATCACCCTGCAAAATTGACTTGAAGGAAACCAGTGCTTGGTCATCCAAGCTAGAAAACCGCTGCCGTAGTGATGTACCAAGACCGTCGCCACGAAAAACGCGAGGCTGCTTCTTCTTGAGTTTCTCCCCCAACGCTAGAGTCTTTGCTGCATCCAAATCCCTCACCAAGGAAAAAGGCAAAGCAGGGCCTATGCTGTTTGAAACCGCACGAGCATCTGATGACCAAAACTGGTGGTAAAAATCACGTCTGTCAGTCACCGAAATAGACAGCCGCTGTTGCTTCGGTTGCACATAAAGCTCCAAAAAATCAGGCCCATTCGGAAGAGTCTTCGATGCAGACTGCAGCCTCCCCTCAGTGAAGTTCCTGCCTCGCCGATCACCTATCTGGCGATCCCACACAGAGTCTTTCAGGCAGTTGAAGATCCTCGTAAGCTCATGAGGTGCCTCTTTTTCAAGGTCAGTCTTGTGAAGAAAAAGCAACCCTTTTGCATCCCAAAGTCTGGCAAGTTTGGCAACTTCGCAAGCAGGATCACGCTTTAGGTGAAAGGCACTAAGGTCAACACCAGACAAGTCATACTGCAGAACATCTGGAAACCTATAGGCCATGGAAAGGTCATCATCGAGAAAAGGAGTTGCGTCAAAGTGACCTCTCCCTACCACCTTCAGCCTTGCAACATCCAAGCTTCTGTAAGGCTCCAAACCATCAATGCCAGTATCATCCAACGGGACGTCATGACCTGGAAACATTCGGTCATATGGCCCCCCTGTAGCCCCCAGCTTCGTAAGGACTTCAGAAAGCTCATTGACCCTTGCACTTAATTGAGGAAAACGCCGGCCACTGGAAGCAACATCAAAAACTCCACTAGGGCCGTCTGCCAACATGAGGCACTTCCATCTTGCAAACATGCTGCGGTGCAGAGATGAAGGTACCCTCCCAAGCAAGTCTCCACCAAAAAACTTTCCTCCACTCCACCAAAAATTCAAGGCCATAGCCATGACATGAATGACCTGTCTGACAAGTCGATTCCTCCTGGATGAAGAAGAAGTAGCTCGGGGCATCCTATCAAAAGCACCAGGGAACGGTACTGGGATAGGGAAGATGGCAGATGCAGGCTCAGATCGCCTGGGCAGGTGAAATGTGGATCTGAGGAATGCAGCAAAAGAAGTACGAGTCCGGAGGACCCATCTGACAAGGCAAGAGGACCACTTCCAAAAGGAACAGCTCGTTGGCAAAGGAGGAGGTCCATCAGCACATGAATTCAACCTATCATCATCAACCAGCGCATCCACTTCAAAATAGATACGGCCAACTCCAGGTGTCATGCAAGGTTTGGGCATAGCAGAGGGCCCACTGTCCAAAAATTGCTCTGTACCCGCACCAGTATTCAGGCAGCTTCTTCGGCTGCCTTCACCTTCTTCGGATAGCGCGTCTTCCTCTTGGGAGAAGCCGTCTCCCCAGCCCCAGGCGCTGCTGTCTGATTTGCATTCGCTTTTGGCTTCGACGCCACTTCTGATTTCTTCGATGTCAGGGTCTCCATGTCTTTGAGATAGGCCAATGTGGTTGCCGCCCAAGAGGCAGGGCACAACGGCGCGAACGGCCGGCCATGTGGAGACATGGAAACCATCCGATCCTGGAACATCTGAACAGGAGGCTCTGCCACCAGGGAAAGGAGGAAGGCCAGGGACCAGTCCCCCTGGTCTATTGCTGACTGCTCCAGGGACACAACAGTGAGGGCAACCAACTCTCTCACCCCAGCCCAGTCCTCCGCATTGATTGCATCTACAACATGCCCCATCAACCAAAGTACAAGGCCTGTCTCTCTCTGATGACGGAACCCACCTTGTCGCTCCAGATACTGCAGCATAGAAAGGCTTTGCAACTCGCTCAGGTTCTGAGGGACAGGCTTCCCTGGGTGCAGACGTCGATGCATCTGCTGCATCAGCTGTAGGTAGAAATTCCCACTGCGGGCTGCCAAATCGCTTTGCATCTTCTCCCTCCGTAAGACCCCACGTGTGCCAGATGTCTGGGAAGAGGAGCTGCTCAAGTTCAAGTCTGACATGCCGTCGGCAGTATGGGCGGCCAAGTGAGCGACCAGTGAAGTCAAAGCCGTACTTTGTTCCACCAAGGCAGCCTCCAAGCTGGAACCACCATGCCCTCCTCTGTCTCCTGCTACAGGACTTTGGCCTTGCTCCTGTTCCACAAGGCCTCTCGCAGATGCTTTTGCCTCCTTGTGTCGAGGAGGAGGTCCCGCCAAAGAGACGGCCTTCTGAACATAACTCATGCCCAGAGGCAGAGCCGCTGCAGGCTCCAGACCTGCAGAGACCGCAGGCAAAGCTCGGGCGGAGACAGCCTGCTGCCCTGATACATCGTTTGCAGTATACCCCCTTGACTGGCTTTCCAACTGATCCTGCCGAGCCATGAGGACTTGCATCTGGTTGACAAGGACATCGATCTTTTCCATGACGGCAGCTTGCGTAACACGCTTTGGAGCAGCAGCCTTTTTTGTGTCCGCAACCGGAGCACCAGGCACCTTTGGAGGACTCAGGTCTTCTTGAGCTGAGTAAAAAAGGCTACCTCCAAAGGCCAAAGTTCTCATCCATTCTTGCACTCGTGACAGGAAAACATCACCATGAGGAAAGGTATGGGGAGAAGTCACATGGAAAGGTCTGATAGGCTCAGTGGAGTCAGTCACAGGGTCATATTCTCTGATCTGTTGAAGAAGAGCGTCAGCTGCATCAAAAACCTGCACCACGCCCTCAAGACCAATGGCCACCAAGCCTTCATCGGTATCCTCGTAGAGCGAAGCGTTGAAGGTGTCACCGGGCCCAATCAACGACTCACCTGTTTGATGCCCCTCATCAGCTGCAAAAAGGCCTGGAGAAATCATGCCATCAGGCACAGCCAGCAAAAGTCCACCACGTCGGGCAAATAGAGGAACTGCAAAAATCTGACACGCCTCTCCGCTGGCTGAGAGGTCATTTGGCAAGTCCAACACTAGCAACGAGGGGTCACCCTCGTGGCTGAACCTGATCCGCTGCTTCTGCATTTGTAAAGAGCTGGAACGCTGATGCCCGCTCCGCAACAGAACGCTTGCACCTCCGCAAGGGAGGGGAAACCGTAGTGCAAAGCTCTTGGATCACCACCAACAAACTGATCTCTCTCCTCGATCTTCAGGACACGCACTGGCTGATCAAGCCCAACAGCACGCAGGACAAGGAATTGAGTGTCCCTCAAAGGAATAGGTTCTGGCCCAGAGAGAGCAACTTCACAAAGCAAAGAGATCTTGGCCCAAAACCCTGCTGTGAACGCCCTGCGGATGCGGAACTGGCCGTCCGCCTTTGAAGAGATCAATTTCTTTCCCAACTCAAGTAAGGAAGCAGGTGTATCAGGAGGCCCACTCTCAACCTCAAAGTTCCTGACTGCACCGTACCCAGGCCCTTGGTAGTCAGCTTCGGCCAACTCCCAATCTTCCAGTCCTCCAACCACACCAAGCCCTGATCCTCTCACTGCCAAGGTAAGACGTTCCAAGCTAGATATCAACTGAAGCCTCTCACTGCCAAGGTAAGACGTTCCAAGCTAGATATCAACTGAAGGACGTCTTGCCTGGTAACCGGTTCACTCATGCAAGTAGGCCTGGATCCTCCTCCGAGCCCTGATCAGGTCAGATTCCTCAAAGGTAGGTGGAGGGGATGAAGCGGTGGAAGGCCAAGTCCAAGGCCGAGACGCAGAAGTCCAATGGAAAGCAAGGGAGAGGAAAAGTCCAAGTCCAAGCAGAAATCCAATGGAAATGCCAGCGACAAGCCAAGGAAGACAGGAAGCAGAGCAATGCAAGGGACAGGATAGCCAATGCGAGAGCTGACCAAGAGCTGACAGGCCCTCAAACAGTCTATGAGTCCACATCTAGTTCTTGAGCGGTTGGAAAGTGTCGACAGTCGTACTTGCAAGTCATTATACAAGAATTATTATCATAGTAGATGATGCTTGTTTTCACCATTTTGAAGTCTCTTGACTGCGTAAAATCTCACCGGTGAAACAAAACATGATTTTTTTTGCGGTTTGAATCCCAACACCCGCAACTGGCCCCCCACCAGGTCGAAACCTGAGAACATCTCTCCAGGGCAATGCTATCCATACAGGCTATAACCAGTGCCGAAAGCCCAACTTTCAAGGCTCGCTGGATGAATCCTGCACAGGGATTCCGCAGGACACCATGACATCTCTCGCCATGTTTAGAAAATAACGAGGGCGGACGGCGGATTGGAAGGTCCTTGAATGTAGTTTGCAAAAGGCACGCCACCCACTGCAGTGATGTAGACCATGCTTTCTGGATCCTGCTGAATTCCTTTGATATTCCGAAGGAAGGACGCAAGTTCGCGCGTGGCAGGATGCTGATGGCCTTCCGCTGCTTCCAAATGCTTCACCTCAGCAAGGTGAACTTCCACTTGTGGCCTCCAGGGCCACTAGTCACTACAGTTTCATACAGTTTCACTAGGAAAGACTGAAATCTGAAGCGCCCGGTAGGTTAGTGGGTTATATAAACATATATAAACCGTCAACTTGGTTCAACCAATGTTTTTGCCTTGCGCCCTCGTATGAGCCCAGGGCCCAGATCAAGACACCCTCAGGGCCGGATGGAGCCGAAGCCGATCGAAGTCGTGCGGGTCTTGTGGCAGATTCAGCAACTGATCAGGAGACCACCTCGGCAGTTGATGAATTCTTCAAACCAATGGACCAAGGGTCTGTCAACAAATGACATCCGAGTTGTGCCGCAAAGTTCTTGTTGGATCATCTTAGCACGTATGTTTAAAAAAAAAAAGCCTGGATATCTGTCCCTTTTGGTGAGGGAGACAGGGAGAAAAAATAGACAGATAGATTCAGATAGATGTCCCCATACACATATGTGATTTTTGAATCCAAACTCCTTTGCTCCAATGCCCCGGTTTGAGCTTCGTGAATCTTTGCAGCTTCACTGAGCTTCCAGCACCAGGTCGAAGGATCGTAGAGCAAAGTTTCCGAGCTTGGCCACTGCATGGAACAGGGTCCAGGTGGTGGCTCCCATCAAAGCTTCCTAGCGCAACGGATCCCCACCACGTATTTTTTTCAGGGAGTGAAACGCGAAAATCTTCATTTTCAATAGGACGATGACCTGCAAAGGATGGAGTCTCCATTACAAGGGTTGCGCCATTGAAGGGTGCACCATCAATTCACTCAATTAATGTCAATCAAATTTGACAGGAAACAATGGGCTTTACGAAAATAATGGCTGGTTTAAGCTGCAATGCTTCCCTGTTTCACCCACTTGGACAATCCCATCCCCTCATTGTAAACAACCCCCGGAACCGCGGTTTTGCTTCTGATCTTTTCATGTGTCATTTTGGGGTGCCAAAAAACTTGGAAGGTTGTCTTTTACGGCAACCACCCAAAAAGATAGAAAAGTATTGCATTCTATCTTTTTTGGGGATCTATTACATAAAATAGTTGAAAATTATGTTTCTATCTTTCTGGGGGTTACTCGATCTAGAATCTAGACATTTCTTTTACTATACCTACTTTGTGTATCGTATGTAAATGTGATTAAATGTGTATGTTATCAAATATCGATCGGGAATCGGAAGAATCTTGATATCAAGCCAGCGCCAAGGTGCCGTTGGGTAGGACCGCAAGATCCAGCGCGCCAGGTTGCTGAAGCGTTCGAAGAGTGAAGGATTGGACATCAACGCCAGCATCGCCGAGGCCGAAGCGAAGGCAGCGGCCCCCGCGGGACAGGCTTGAACGAAGCTGGTGGAAAACTCCCGAGGATCTTTCCTGGGTGGTTGATGGTTGGTGGATGTTGATGGTGGATGATTCATGGTGATGGATGATTGACGATGATAAGGGTTGGGGGGGTAACTTGGGTGGGACGCCCAAATAAAGAGATCCGATACTTCAATACCTAAATTTCTCGGGGTTGGTTGATTAACAGCCTAGGTTGCCTGGGACACTTTTGCAGGGCAGAAGTTGGGGGTGTGCACGCCATGCTGGAATTCAATGGGTCTCCTCTGCATTCTGAAGTCAGCTTCGTCAAAACCAGACAGCCAAGAGCAAGTCTGAAATCACGCTAAGTTTCATGGTGGCAGAAACAATGGGGTCCAAACCCCGCAGAAACTTCAGGCCTTCAATGTCTCGGCCTGAAGCATAGGGAATGTGCCGACGCAACATCTCCAGAATTCGTTCGGACTTGTAGCCCGCAACTGAGACTCCTGCGCATTTCAATTGGTCAGGATCTGAATACTTCACACCTCTGATCTTTGGAAGGTAGATGTGAAGCAAGGCAAAGGTGGCCCACTCAGAAGCAGCAGTTACATGTAAATTTGCCAAGTCCAACAGGACTGCCAAGTCTCGCGACACAAGCTCCAGAAAGGACTGCTGAGCCAAGTCATTCAAGAACCGGTCATATGGAGACTTCAATGGGCTGTTGGACAACTCAGTCTGGTCCATAAAGGCCATGCAAGTGGCAAAGATTGATGCTGTAACTGCACCAAACGGGCACTCATTCAATGCAACAGGGAAACGCCACAAAATCACCGCAGCAAACTCCAGGAGTTCCATTTGCAAGCTCTGGATCCGCGTCTCTGGGCTCAACGGGCTCAACCGTAAGGTCCGCTCATCCAAGAGCTGTTTCACCAGGTCCCCAAATCGCTGCCGAAGATCTGCCCAGTTCACCACTGGATTCGGCAGCTCCTTGCGGCACTCGTAGTCCTCGATGTCCACATGGGGAAGCCAAGGCGGCCAAGGCCTTTCACTGGCCACTTCGGCCACCATTGCGCCGGTGAGGCACCACAAGATGCCACAAACAGCCCTGGAAATCCCAGGCATCGATGCCTCACAAATCTATCTCACATCATTCACAATCATCTAAGAACTCTAGGACTTTCTGAGAAATCCAAAGCGTCTAGACCAGCACCCGTTGCGCACACAGCGCTTCGTCATGGCAAAATCGAGCGCACCTTCTGAGGATGTAGGATGTTTGTGCAAGACGTGAAAGCTACAGGTAATACTGTGTGAATCGAAGGAATGGTTTATCACTTATCACGTATTATTTGCCGCTGTCTAAACAAAAATCATGGCACAGTGCGTTCTTTCCAATGAATATATTTATCTCCAAGCTCTCTCGCAATGATGCGCTGTGTCATTTGCATGTGCCCTGCCAATGTCGTCAGGCAGCCTAGAGCAATGTTTCTAAGCAAAACGAAACTGTTCCTGCAAGAAACAGGTGTCACTGCTACCTCCAGTGACCTAGGAACTGCATGAGCAACACATCATGCATTCAATCCTGCCGTACCTTTTTTTCGCACTGAACGCTCAAGAAAATTGTCTACTGCACAAATGTTTATTTCTATATCACAATCAAACGATAGTGTCATTCCACATCCTCTTTCACGACGCATTGGCAATTCACTTCTTTTTTGTCCTCAAATGTGCACAGAAAAGGTGTCTTGGGCCGCGGCCAGGGTTTCCACTCAGCTCAAACATCGTCAAACCGCTGGAGGTCTCCCGGATCTGAGCGCCGTACAGTTCCATTGAAAATGTTCCACCTGGCTTCCCGTCGAAGGAAATGAAGCCTTTGCCATCGGGATCATTGCGATGCAGGGGCCGCCCAAGGGTTGAATCAGTTGAATCATAAGCCAAAACCTACATGAGGGGAACATGAAAGGTAGGTGATCAAGAAGGGGAAGCAAAGCCTCTCCGTGTAAAAGCTGGTTGTGTGTAAAACCGTGCTGTGTGCACAAGCTTCTGTGTGTAAAGTTTTTCTGTGTAAAGGCATCTGTGTGTAAAAGCGTCTGTGTAAAAACTGCTGTGCATAAAGACTTCTGTGCGTAAAGGCTTCTGTGCCGAAAAGTTGTTGCTGTTGTTGTTGTTGTTGTCGTCGTCGTCGTCGTTGTTGTTGTTACCCCTGCAGTTTTTTTCTTGATCTCGTAGTGACCAAAATCGTCAAATTAGATGTGTTTTTTTGTTTTTTTTGAGACCCTCCAAGCAGAAGACACCCTTAATTCTAAATACCGATGTTTTTTGCGCCTCGGAAGCCCAAAACCACGGTATTTACGATGTTTTCTGCCTCTGGTAGCAAAAACCACGGTATTTACAGTGTTTTTTGGACAGCACCTAGCAAAAACATCGGTATTTACACAGTTTTCGGCATGTTGCAAGAAGTGATTTTTCCATGCAAAAGTCACAAAACATGTAAATTACAGTGTTTTGGGTCTGCTTTTAGGGTTTACGCAGTGGAGGGAGGGGGTTGGGGGGAAGGGATCCAAAAGGAACAGCAACCTCCTGAATAATCAGGTAACTGGGCTGGCCACCCTCCCCTTTACTTCGTAAAGCAAAACAAAGGTAGCACTACTGGAGCTACCTTTCGTGAAAAGTGCAGCTCAGACACCGTAAATCAGGTTGTCTCCGATTTCCTGGTAATCCCCATCAAAGATCAACTTGCCATCCGTGAAGCGAAGTCGTCTACCGGTGTAGATGCCAGGAAAAGACTTTTCCTGAGCAGAAACTTCTCGAACCATTGCGCATTGGAATTGCAGAATAGGATCATGACATATCATGACATATCATGACACCTGAAAAGTTTGAGTTGTTCCATGACCATTTAAATTGATGCAAGCAGCAAGGTAGTCTGGAGATTCCGCCCGCAAGTAAGCCAGAAATTCCTTCGTCAGCTTGCTACTGTCGCAAGCAACAATCGTTAGAGCCCCCGGATGTATGCATTGATCGGTAAATTAGGCAGGACAGACAGACAGACAGTCAGACAAACAAACAAACAAACAAATAAAAACTTTGTAAACAAGCATATACTGCAAATGGATGTATGCATTCATAGATGTGATGGACTCGATCCACAAAGCGATATAAGCGTACATATGTGCGTGGGCATGCCTATCTACATATACATATGATTGCGCGTGTCCACACCTGCATGACAGTAGGCACAATATGCATATATATATATGTGTGTGTGCTTATTTTTGTGTGTATATATATATACATGTGTATGTATATATATATGTGTGTGTGTGTATTATATGTGTGTGTGCATGTATAAATATATTTGCGTGTGTGTATATATACGTATATATACTGTATTATACGGTATATATCAACGGACTCTTACATTTGCCACCAACAAATGTAAACAAATAATACGTCCTCATATGTATACATACATGGACACGAAAATCGACAAACATGTATATACATACGATAAGCATCCAACAAATCCAGCACCAGGGTCAGGCTCAAAACGAGCCACCGAACATCAACAGTTTTGGATGAAAGCTGGAGCATCCTCCCAAAAAAAATGGCATGAGTTGTATGACATCTATCCAGTGAGTGACCCAATATGCAGCACAATGGTAGTTAAAGCGGCCAAAAAATTAAACATTTTGTTGTTTCCTTTTCGATACATGGATGGGACCAGCGTGAAACATCTGGACTCCTCCTTGGTCATACCTTTGGAGCTGTCAGCACAATTTTCCGCAAACTCGTCGGCAGTGGGGAAGCCTTCTACACCAGCAGCCTGGCCAAAAATGGAACAAATGCGTAAGATCTTAGTTGGGCGCCTCCCCTAGGTGGAAGATACCATTAGTACCTCAACTATCGCCATATTATATGGCTACAGAATAATGATGAATAATGTATACTGTATATTTGTTTTTGAATGAAGTGTTGCAAAGAAATATTCGATTTAGTGATTCTCAGAGCTTCGGAAATACGCACTTGCCTTTGTGGTGCGAGTTCTGCTACTATCCAGCCTGGTTAAAGAATTTCTGCAGCATTGGGAGCGTCAAATACTGACAGTCATCCTCTGATGGCATGGGTCCATCAAAGTCCCTCCACTTTGCATTAAATTTGTGGAAAGTGTAAGCTGCCATATCCTTGCATGTGCAAAGGCAGGGCCTGGAGAATGACACCCATTTGTATGATTTTACCGATGTCACACCTAGGGTACCCCCATAGAAAGGGGCAGAATACATATGAGAACCGTACAGCAACACAAACTTGTTTAAACACCACGGCATCAAACTCCAAAGTGTGAAACTCATGTGAACCAAAAAACAAAAAACAAAAAAAACATGTACTCAACAGACCTGAAGCGTCATTGTCCTTTTGCTCCCCTGACTCAAAGGCGATTGGGTAATCCTGTTGCAGGGTCACTGTATCGTCCAGGTCACCTCTTTTTGAAAAGATGTTGGCTTCAGTATCACTGGAGGCTTCAAAGGTCAGGTCCAAAACCTCTCCACGATACAAATCGGGATGCTGGAAAGTCCCCACGAATTTGTCGCCCGCCACGACGTGTTTCAAATGCCACGGTGGTCGGAACTGCTTCTGGTCCAGTTCTTCGGCCTTTTTGTCGAGGCCCAACTTTTGCAAGTAGAGTTTCTTCCGGTCCACGGTATTGGAAAAGCCTCCAGCCTCTTGACGTTTCACTAAGCGAAGCTGCTGCCTCATCCACGTTTGAAGTTCCTTGTTCAAGATGGGGTCACGTCGCAAAATTGGTTTGTAAGCGTGCATGACCACAAGGCTGCCGGTGCTAGATGCTGTTGAACTGCCACCGACGAAAGCTCTAGAATCCTCCCCATACCGAAGACTGTAGATACTGTAGATGGCGAACACTGTGCACAGTAACGCGCATCGTAAGAACCTCGCATGTATCCGGGTACCAACCACCATCTTCAGCCAGGGCCGTGCCGCTAAGCCCGAAGCATTATTTTTTTGAGCCGCTGCAAACCAGCAATCGCATATGAAACAAGTTTGATGCCAAATTGAAGGAAATGAAGCATTTCAGGTCCGGCCATCTCCTACCTAAAGCAAACGATGGCAACCACGAACCCGATTGCACTAAGAATGAAAAGTGGTGATTTTCCCGCGATGAATTTAAAGTTGTCGTGTCGAAACACTCTCACATTGGATGTTGTTGTAAGACGTCTTGAAACACACTTTTGTGGGCCGTTCTTGCCCGGCACTCTTGCAAGACCTTAAATTTGTGGGACGCTTTTGCGGCACACTCTCATGGGATTCTTTGCGGGATGATTATTTTGTGAGACATCCTTGTGGGACACTTTTGTGTCACACTTTCACACGACACTTTCATGGGACTGTTTTGAAAAAAACATATTCTGAATATTTCTGAATTTGCTGCGCAATGGTCTTGGAAAACACGCTATTGGGACATTCTTACGACACAGTCATGCGGGAAATCACTGCATACTGATCAAAGGAAGTTTCATAGAGAAACTCCGAGTTACGGAAAGTGAGCATTCTCACTTTGTGTCCAGCTAGCATCTTCGTTAAGAGATCATCAAGTCACATTATACATTCGATTCTCACTAGCACAATATGATTGTGTCCAGATGGCACCCTCGTTAAGAAATCATTAACTGACATTTTCACTAGCCCAAGGATCATTGTGTCCAGTTGGCATCTTCGTTAAGAGATCATTAAGTCACATTCTACATTCTCACTAGCACACAAATGACTGTGTCCAGTTAGCACCTGCGTTAAGAAATCATTAACTCACAGTTTCATTAGAGCAAGGATCATTGTGTCCGGTTGGCACCTGCGTTGAAACATCATTAGGTCACACTCTCACTAACCCAACGATCATTGTGTCCAGTGGGCACTTGCGTTAAGAGATCATTAAGTCACATTCTCACTGGCCCAAAAAAACATTGTGTCCAGTGGGCACCTGCGTGAAGTAGAGACGAGGTAGAGTAGAGTAGAACTGAGCAGAGAAGAAGTAGAGTAGAGAAGAATAGAGCAGAATAGAATAGAATAGAAGAGGATAAAATAGAATAGAATAGAATAGAACTCGAAAAAGAGAGGAACTAACATGGCAAAGAAGTACTGTTTCCGCAAATGTCTGTTTTCCTCTGACTGCTTGTGACGAGGTCTTGTGTTTACCTAGGTCGAGCTCTAGAGCCAGAACAGTTACATGGACAACAATGAACCTGAGGTATAGATCATGTACCTTTCAAGTCGGGTGTTCTCCTGTAAGTTGGTGAGATGCTGTAACTGGCTCGAGCTCAAACTTCGGTATCTGTGTTTGCCAGAGGACGTGTCCCTCTGGTCTTCATGAATTCAGCGGGGTGTAGTCTTCGTACAAACCCCTTCATAGCATTAATTAACTGCGACCGATCGATGGAACCTTTGGTCATCCCATCGGCTATCATGTCGCGTGTGTCGACCCATCCTAAAATCGTAATGATCTTAGAAATGGTCAACTGTTTGATCCATGAGATATGAGAGAGCAGTGACTTTTCCGTTGGGTACTTGAAGTTTTCATTTTCCACCGCACTAAAAACGGACCTGGCGTCTATCCAGACATAAAGTTCGATGAGGTAACCACCATTTTCTCTTAGATTTATACTGGATTGGGGACTAAGGGGTCCGAAACACATTTCATGAAGGGTAGTTATAATTATAAAACTTTGATCAACGGATGCTGTGAGTGCCAACAGCTCAGCGGCGAAGATATACTGCACCCCTCAAAGCGTATCCCTTATTATTTTCTCTGGAGAATGCTGAATCAGAATATAGCTCAACAACCCTGTTACAAGTCATTGAGCTATACTCTAATCTCTGGGGACGACGTTGAAGCTCTCGGGTGAGTGCATTCAGTCTTTTGACATGTGTAACAGTGGGGTTCTGAGTTACACGTTGGAGAGAAATTATATAGACTAAGACCCACGCCTGTGTTAGGGCGGAATAGGCAACGGCTCCTAACAAGCTCCAATACAGCGCTCTGAGGTGCTCGGGGCATTGTGCGTCCTTCTGGAGATTAGCATAGTGTTTTGGGTTTATAGGTTTTAATGCACTAAGATATTCTGTCTGATCAAGAGTGATGGTTCCATCTGGGAGTCTTTTATGACAAATACCACAGTTTGTAAATTCACTTTCTTGATACGTCAATTTCCCAAAGTGCCCTTCCAGAGTTTTGACCAAAGAGTCTATTTCTGATTTCATACCTGCCATTTTAATATCATCTACATGGACGGTTATGGCTAAGACTAGGGTTCCTTTCTTATGTAACATTAACAATTGGGGGTCATACAAAGATGCACGGAACCCTAATTCCTTGAGGATGTTGATTAGCCTCAAGTTAAATGCTCTGGGAGCGTCTCTACAGCCAGTGCCAGGCTTCAAGCATTTGAGAGCTTCCGTTCGCTCATCAAAATCTTCATATCCTGGAATCCGTCTGAGATGTTTGGCTGTTCCTGCCGGGACGGTAAAGCTTATGTGTTTCTCGGGCTCTCCAGTCAACTTGTTCATCTCGGAAAAGGTAAGCCCTTGAAGGAATGCTTTGCTTATGTCCACAGCGACAAAGCTCCAATCTTTATGGCAGGCTGCTTCACTAGCTAGAATCTTTTGGGATGTTCTTTGCGCAGTGGCCGAGAAGTTCACTTCATCTTCGGTTTGCGGTTCCTTGAACCCTCGCAAGGCCAATCGCATCCTGATGATGCGCTTCCCGTCTACATACTTCCACTTAGAAACTAGCTTGGCGTCGATCAGAACTTTACACTTCTTTTTGGGGATTCGTTCAAAACAACCATATTTGTGCCAGGTTTCATACTCTTTAACAGTTGCTTCATCAACTTCCTTGCGATGATCAATTAATTCCTTAGTTGTGAGCAAGTCCGTATCTCTCTCGATGACTTCTTTCTTGGCTTCTGCATTAAGGAATACTTTCATTAAGTTGGGTTTAGACACATCGCGACTGTCTTGGAAGCATTCAGTGATGTTCTCTGAGATCAACACTTCAAGGAATGGTTCATCATTTTCATCAAACTCAAAAGTGTGATCATACTCGTCGAAATCTGGACTAAATGTTGGTGGTATTGAATCCCAATCATTATGGTTGTCTGGACTTGAAAAATAACACCTATCATCTTTAATCTCCACATCTGATACTTCATCTACCGGTTCGTTGAGAACTACCCAGCACAGCTCCTTGAGATCACTTTGGATTTCTTTGGGAGCACCTTCGAAGTGTTGTATATACAATGCTTCAACCTCTGGAGAGTCGATGCTAACTTGAGATTCCTCGGCGATCGTGCTGAGCCGCCCATCACTACGACCCACCTCGATCTCTCGATCGAGATGCGCCATAGCCGACGGACGGTCCAGCACTTTCTCCTCAAAATCATCAAGTGTCATTCCGACATCTCTGTCTAGCATAAAACACTGCATTGTTGCGACGAAGGACTCCTGTGGACCAAAGATTTTGTTGATGTTTTGTCTTGGGTGATCGGCAACATGTATGAGCATTGCATCTGGGTTGTTCATGTTCCAATTGAAAATCACATTGCGGTATCTGTCCTCCAGATCTTGCAGCTGTTTGATTTTATGTCCAATTCTTACAGTGCAAATATCATCCATTTGGAGGGAGTTGGTTATGATGAACTCTAGTGCCTTTGAAATTTTGGGCCATCGTTTGGTGGTTCTCGTCAGTCTGTCATTTACATACCCGAAAACTTCAACACGGCCATCAGGGAGTTCATTCAAAAATTGATGGATGTATTCCATGGCATTCAAACAGATATCCGCATTGGTGTGTCCATAAAGAGAAACTGTTGCATAGTATTGTGCTGGGCGTACATCCTGGAGGCGATATGGTCTGGTCTGTCCATTTATTTTAAGAGCTACAATGCCATCTGCGGCTACACACTCTACGACTTCATATGGACCGGTCCAGCCACTCATGTCTTTGCTCGGGGGCGTTCGGTATAACTCTACCAAGTCTCCTTTTGCAAAACGGTTTTCTCCCGACAAGGCAGTTTTGGACCCCAGAGCTCTTTTGATACGAGATGCACTCGTGGCTGAAACCATAGACTGCAATGCAAGTTCGCGGATGCGAGCATCAACTCTCTCTTCCAAGCCGGCGTTGTCAGTAATTGGCGGAAGGCAAGCTGGCTGTCTTCCCATCACTACCTGGTAGGGTGTAACTCCTCCTACATGTGTTAATGCGTTACCCATGAAGACGCTATTGGCAAGTAATGATGGGAAGTTGATGTCAATACCTTCTCTTATGGCTTGGGATTCCATCACATGCATCGCATGTCTTAAGATCGCTCCTCTCCTTTCGATGTACCGAGCGTGTTGGTCCTTACCTCTTACCTTTAAGACTACACCCATACGCTTCAATCTTGCTTCAGCACTGGATGAAGTCAAGCCAGCCTCACTGTCGGTGACAAGCTGTTGAGGTGGGCCAAAGATGGATACCCATGCTGTGTGGAAATTGGTGATTAATTGATCTTCTGTTTTGTTAGGAGTTTCCACAGCAACATGCCATCTGGTCGCTCTGCAAATGAAATGATGTACAACAAATTCTCGATGGAACAACAAATCGGTTTCTACTACTTCGTTGAAATTCATGGCCAAAGAGACAGAGGGTTGAGTGTCTTTGGCTTTTGGTGCCCACTTGCGGCACTCGCGGCAAGTTGAAATGATGTCAGGAATGTAACTTATGACTTCTTCAGGTATGCCTGCATTTCTTAAAACGCTGGTCATGTTGGTGGGGCCTGCATGCCACCATCTTAAATGCAGCTTCCTGAGTGTTCGAAAAATAGTTGGTTCATGGCTACTTCTCAAGTCTTTTAGACTATGAGTGACATCAAATCTGGACCAGTCAGATGGATGTTCACTACCTGCGGCTGCATCCCGGAACTTTCGATAGGGGCCTCGGAGTCTGCTCTCGGCGGGTTCGCCGTCATCTGGGTTGTAGGGGACAATCCTGTCTTCTACTGGAGGTGCTGCCCCTGCGGCTGAACTACTAGCAGCTCCTTCACCGGCTCCCAAATCGGTTCCATCAGGCAGTTGGGCCTGAGAGTCTTGAACCGGAAGTTCATCAGCTCGCTTGGCTGGCTCTCTGGGATGATGGCCTTTTCGATGAATGCCCTTACGGTGAGCTATGGTCATGTGTTTGCACTCACCTTGGGCATAAGTATGTGAACTGTCACCAGCAGGTTTCATTTTCTTACATCCAGGACATGTCCATATTACGGGGGCATCTAAAGGATATTTACAGGTGTCAGGATCACGAGTGTGCCTTGGATCATTCCTATTTAGATGTCCTTTACATCCTGGGCAAACTGCTGGTCTCTTATCTGGGTCATCAGCGGGTTCACTGCTTGGCTCGGATGCATCAGTGCTCGTGCCGATAGTTGGATAGGCATACTCTCTAGAGTTGACCAGTTCTCGAAGGTTGGTTATTCCGTCTACTATAGATGTTGCTAGTTTCCATGTCCATAATTTGCAATGGCTAGCTTTCCCTCCTTCGAGTAGTTCATGTTCATGACTTCCGTCACAAACATACTTAGTCAATGGTTCTAAGAGAGCCCTATGATTGGCGATGAATCTCGTGGGTTTCTTAGCTGGTCCACCATCAGGGCCCTTTTGGCCTGTCATACATTGGTGAATCACGATGCTGACAGTAGTAGACAATTTTAATACTTCTTGCCATTCGGATTCTTCCCAAAGTTTTGATGGATGTGGTTGTTCTGTTATAAAGAATAAACCCATCTTTTCAACAAGTAATGCAACACGTCCACAAAATTTTCCATGAGGTCGTGCATAATCCAAACTTCTTTTCCATGACTCCCAATTGACATGTTTAACCATATTTGACATGGGTCCATAAGGTGTGCACGTGGGTGCCATGATAGTAACCAATGGTTTGGATTCCTTTATATACTTGATGACTTTGTTTTGATTGGATTCATCATTCAAGTCACATGAACATATGATGTCAAAGTTGTCTCCAGCTCTCAGTCCTCGGCGGATGGCTACTGTGGTGCATCTGGCTTCACCACCGCAAATCTCAATGACATCTAAAGGTGACGAGTCGGCGCTGGCTTGAATCAATGCATGCTCGAGTGATTCAGATTGGCGTACTCTGGAATTGGCATAATTGGTCATTAAGAAAAGGGCTAAATCTTGGGGGGCTAAGTTATCCTCTTCCATTACATGGGGGCCTAATCCACTAAGGTCATTACCGCAGTCGTCATGGTGATCTTCAATGACGAACTTGCGTTTCTTAGGATTATGTTTACCCTCAGCTTTAAGCTTCTTCTCCTTTTCTTTCTGCTGAACTTTCTGCCAAGTGGGATATGCATCCTGTTGATCCTCTCTTAAATGTTCATCGGTTTCACAGCCGACCGGCTGGTCTGTACTGTGCAAGTCGGGTGTTCCCTGTGAAGTTGAAGTGCACACCTCACCCTTGGGATCAATCGTCATCTCGGATGCACATTCTTTGAGTACGACTAAAGATATGGAGCGCATGGCATCGCATCGCTGCTTGTCACAGTATTCTTTTAACCAGTCCATGTAATGAGTGTTCACTTCACATTTACATGAGTGACTAACAATGGACGGCAGACCAAATGACAAGGTCACAATGCATGCACTGGACGGATGCTTGGAGGAGTGATCTACTTTCAAACTGAAATGGCATAACCTATGGTAGCACTTCTTCCAGTGTTCGGTCTTGGCAACTTGTTCAATGCCAGGATGTCTCCAAATTCCGCCGAAAGCTCCAATCAGGACACAGAAGGTGTTTGACTCCTCGGATGCTAAAAGCAGCTGCCTCACCTCTTCTAAACAAGCACTATATTTATCAGGGGGGATGTGCTTACCTCGAATGGGGGCATTTATCCAAACAAATTTGTAGTGGCCGAGTCTGATGTTCTTCGGGGCTTGATGTTTGGTATACAAGATAGTCCGAGGGTCAATAACATCTACTTCATATTGGTGTCGTTGGAAATAGGCTGATACATCATGATGTTCATCTAGAATCAGGGCCTTGGTCGGTGGTTGGAATAGATCATCTTCAGCCAGGTATGCATGTGGAGTTACTGGTCCTTACCCCGTGGTCTCATTGATCTCACTTCGGACGTCATTCTGACTTCACCTTCGCCCCATCCAATCCTTACCCTAGCTTTAGCCTTAGGAGGATGATCACTAGTTTCAGGGGTCCACCCTGGTGGTGGTCCAGGAGGTTCCTTCGGCTGCATTGGTGGAGGTCCAGAGGGCTCTTTTGGTGGTGTCACTGGTGCCCTCATGGATGAGGATGGCTCTGCTGGGGGTTCCTTTAACATTGTTCCTGATTCATTAGGGGCCCCAGGTCTAGGTGGAATCGTTCTAGGAGGTCCGGCTAAATTAATAGGGACTGTTGGGGTAGGTACCAGGTACCTCTACCGGCATCGATAGGCCTTCAATCCCCACACTCATGGTCACTTCAGGCTCCGGGGCCTTTGGAGGTGGTGCCTTACTGGCCGGCGTTGCGCCGGTAACAGCGGCTCCCACCGACCCCCGTGGTGGTCCCTTAGGCACTGGGCGAGGGAGTCGCCTCAGTGCTTTGGCCTTTGCTGCCACGTCAGTGCCACTGGAGGGTGACCTTACAGGTGATGGGGATTTACTGGGCGCGATGCGCGGTGATGAATGTGATGTTGTCGCTGTAGCAGTGTCTGTGGTTCTCCTTGTTCTTGTGGCTGGTGTTGATGGTTTTGGTGTTGACTCCTTTGCTCCTGGTGTTGGCTGTGAATGAGGTGTAGCGGCTTTACCTGCCCCGCGCCATGTTCTCTCAGTGGTGGCTTTGGGGCCAGGTGTGGTGGTTGTAGTTCTGGATGGTTCGGACCGTGTCGGCATTGCTCCCGTTTCTGCCTCCGCAACTGCCTTGGCAGGGGTGTCAGCAGGCGACCTTGGTCTGTTGATAGGTCCTGGGGCTTTTGCCATTGGTAGTTTTGGTTGTGATGATGGTGTTGGTGCTGGTGGTCGTGCTGGCATTGATTGTTCGGGAGTTGCTGTTGCCGCTGGCTTCGCTGGTGGTGGATGATGTTGCGATGGCATCGCCGGAATTGGATGTGATGGTTGTGATGGTGTTGGTGTCGGCGGTTTTGCAGGTGCTGTTGTTGCGATGGTTGGCGTTGCTGCTTTTGCTGGTTGTGTGGGTGTTGGTATGGTGGTTGTTGGTGCTGCTACTGCAGGCTCACCAAGTTTCGCCGGCATGGCCTTGATCGGAGTCGTTGCTTTGGCTGTGTCTGGTTCTGTTGTTGCTGTCATCACTGTTGCCTGTGGTGTTAGGTATGTTGGAACTGCTGCTACAGTCGCTTCAGGTGGTGGTGCTGGTGGAAATGTTGTACTCTCAGTTGGTGTTGGCATCGATGGTTGAGCTGGTTCTGCTGATGGTTGTTCTGCCTTTGGTATTGGTGATGGTGGTGCAGGTGTTGGTGTTGGTCTTGGTGCTGAAGGTGGTTCTGATGATGGTTGTCCTGTCTTTGGCAGTGGTGGTGGTGATGCAGGTGATGGGGTTGTTGATGGTGATACTGGAGATGGTTGTCCAGTTCGTGTTGCACTCCTGGCTGGGGCTTCTGTGGATGATCTGGCAGGTGCTTCTGCTGGGGTTTCGGGGACATCTGCATACGGATTATCACTTGGGGCTACACCAATGGGAACATCTGGAGTTTCTTGGTACTGACGATTCATATGGCTATATAACCCATAGACCGTTGGGGGTAAACCACCACCTCTCCTGGGAATGCTTTGGAATGCGTCGGTCCTAAACACAAGATGTCCACTGGGAGCCCTTTCAAGTGGAATGTGGATCGCGTCCGAACCCCAGCTAATGGTATAGCTACCCGTGGCTGTGAGGGTGAGCATTTCCCTGCCAGGTGCCATTTCCAGCACGGCGTTGTGATTGCTCATGCTCCTCAAGCCAAGTAGTGCCGGGAGGTCACGGCCCTCCCCTTCTACCATTGGGGTTTCGAAGTTGAATGATACAGATTCGCCCCTAACTAATGGACCCTCACCTTCTTCCGGTTGAGATCGGGGGTGGATAATGTTGGGTATTGCTATCGGCAATGTGGCAACATGCGTACAGCTTTGAGTACCCTGTCCTACTCCCCTGACAGCCATTGGATTAGTCATAGACTTACGCGTCGACCTCAAGCCCGCATTCCGCGCGGCTGTGGCTTGGCGTTCAGCCCATTGCTGACCTGCTAGATTGGTCCATGCCCCGGGATCAACTACAATTGATTGGTGACCAGGCACTTGGGTGGATGAGTGGTAGGTTGTGGCGGCTCCAGCAGCTTCTGGAGCATCTGGCCACCATGGAAAAGTGGGGGTCCCGTATGGTGTCCTAAACTCATCATGTTGATCTGCTCTTGGAGATGTGGGTGCGATGTAGCGATAATGTGCAACTACATGTCCCCCACCACGGCAGCATGGGCATGTTGGATTTTCTTCCCTCAAAAGAACTTCAGTCCAACAATTTTCATGGAAGGTATGCCTGCAGGTCAATCGCACCAGTTGTTCTCCTGCACTATATTCTTCCAAACAAATGCTGCAGCGGTGTTCATCCCCTAAGTATTCAACATTGGTGTGTTCGGCATGTGGTGTTACCATGGGTTCTGCATTATTCGAGGGCACAGCAGTGGGGACCGGATTCACCTCACTCCTCGAACCTTCCGAGCCTCTGTTTCTCATCTCCTGCAAGGTCATCATCGTCCGGTGTTGATGATGAAGAGCACGTACCTGCGGATGGTTGAATGCTGGTTCACTGACCTGTCCGGATGTTCTAGAAGCTATTGGGACCTCACGCAGCTGGCTTGCCTGATGAAAGTCCCCCACAACTTGACTACGGATCGGGTCAAGAGTGCTGATAGCATTCTCCGAGACAATCGGATGATAGGTCGGTGCATGCACCTCCGAGGCAGTTCCCTGCAGGAAATTGAACTCGGGCATTGACGCCCATTCTGGTAGTTCCGGTGCCGGATGCCGAAGGATCACCGTGGGGATCTCCCCTGGTCCCACGATCAGTGGGTGTTGCGACACTTCGTGCCGTTGGACCTGTGGTAATTGCATTGGTGGTGGTTGCATGTTTTGGGCAACATATGGTTCTTGAATAGTAGTCGATTCTGCAACAGGTTGCTGTGAAAATGGTTCATTGTTTACATTTCTGCCCTGTGGATTAGTGGGGTTATTCTGGGGAGGATTATTCATTGGATTAGTGGCTAGTGGGGTGTTATGAGTGAATTGGTTCATCAGTGGCGGTCCGAATGATCGTGGTTCCGTGGTCGGATGCATCAGGCCATTCAGGCCGTTGAAGACACTCTGCATATACAAGGATTGGTCGGCCATATCCACTGTCCGGGTCGTGCGCGGCAGTGGTGGCATAGGGCTCACAATCCCCCCAACGACCTGCCTCCCTGTCCTGCTCTCGTGGTACCGCCTCCAAGGATCACTGTTGGCCCACGGGTCCTGGGGTACAGCTGGCAACGTGGATGCATTTGATGGAGGTCCGCCAGAAACTGTTGACCAATGATCAGTTCCGGATTCCTGTCCAACATTGACATCCACTTCATTAACCATGAGGACCGTGGTTGATGTGATTACCCCTGGGGGAATTTGATCGACGGTATCCAAGTCTACAAACAGGTTCTGCGAAGTGTCACCAGCAGCAGCCCGTCTGGGGCATTTGGCGACCAGATGTTCTTCCGAACCACATTCGTGGCATTTCATCCTACGTCCATCCGGGCCTCTTGGATTGCCCTTTCTGCCCTTACCCTTGCCACTCCCTGCCCCTTTCTTTCCACCTTTTGCCCTAAAGGCAGGGAAAATTTCCATGAGCTGGGATTCATTGAGTTCGGACAAGTAAGATGAAGTGTTGATGATCTTGCCTTTGGGTTTTCCATGCTTTGACTTACCACCTTTTCCACCTTTATAGATGGCTCTGCGAGCAAACCTCCGAGCTTTTCGGGTCGGCTTGCCCATGAATGACCTCCAACGTGCCTTGGCACGGGAATAGGCCCAGTAGAGCTCAGCAGCCTGTTCATTGGCCGTGGCACCCTCAGCTGCTGGCCAGGATTCATCTCCATAGTCACTGCTGGTATCGGTGTCGGTGCCACTGTCACCCTGACCATCTGACAAATACACGTATGGATCATGTGGCTGTGTATAAGTAGGGTATGCTTCGGATGACTGCTATGGGGATTGCCAAGAACTGTGGTCATGCCATGAACTACTGGGGTGGTCATACTGAGATGTGGGTACATTTTCATTCCATCTGTGATCGTCCTGAATATGGTAACTGTGTGTTGGATTTTGTCTACCCCGCAACATATTGGACATATTTCCTGGTGCATTTTCAATGATCCTACCCATGCGTCGAATGGCACCTTTCAACTCCGTGAACTGCTGTTCATCAGCAGGGAGAGCACCACCGAGTGGCTGCAGTAATTGGATCAATTGAGAATCCGAGACACCAACTGCCCGGATCAGCAACCAAGAAAGACCAGCATAGCTCAGGGCGAGCCCACCTGTCTCTGCCGCACGCATGCGGGTGGTATCAAACCTGGTCAGCAACGTGTCGATCCGTTCATTGGATTCCCTTCCAAATGACAACAGATCTCCTACTGCCCCTAGCCTGACTTCCTCACCTAGCCTGGCAAATCGGGTGCTGAGTTGATACATCAAAAACGTTAGTGGGTCGGTTTGGGTACCATTTACGGTCCCCCTGTCAGAATGGTCTGCGGCGGAAGTGTTCTGCTGAACTCCCTAGCTGATCCCTGCAACTGAGAAATCACACTAGCCGCCTTCCGAGATGCATCCCCATCTGTAGCAATGCTCCAAATTAAGATGTCTCTGGACCAAGTGCTGAAGCTATACTGATGCTCCATTTCGGGGCTCCATGCGGGGGGCAATCTTGGATGGCTACTCCTACCTGGCACCATGCAAGCGACTAACGCACATGTGCTGAGGCCGCCTCCAGCGGCTAGCACTAGTGTCGAGTCCGAGAGCGATCTACCATCACGGCGACCAGCGGTCATCGAACCCGAGTTGTCATGGGCTTCAGGAGACTTCACCTTCCGATTGCCTGCTTTGGATCCGGTCATGCAATGATTCCTGGATCTAATGGCTGCATCTTTCCCATAGACCAGCTCACAGAGTTCCTTGTGACGGGACTTTAGATGTTTCAGCTTAGAGTCGTACATGGTTAGCAATCTTTCAAGTACCGATCTCTGCTGCCGTCTAAGCCGCCTACGCAAAAGCTCTGCCCTACGCTGATCTCGAGGGTTCATTTTGAACTTCCTCCTTGAGTGGTGCAGCCGCACCAGGGTCGAATTCAGCTCCTGCCTCCAAAGATCCCCATTCACCAGACTGGGCTTGTACTCGCCTTCGGACCTGGCCTGTACTTGGGCTTTACGACCATTGCTCGCTGCATACCAGTGTGTAGTGACACTGATCGAGCCTGCCCCAACCGCACTGGACTGGATCACAAGAGCGCTGGTATTGCGACTCTTGATCACCAGCCCAGTACTGGCTGAGACAGACCCCACCAGTGCCACTACTAACACGGCACACAACTTCAGCACGGCGGTGAACATGATGACAATCAATGGAGTAAGGATGAAAAGAAAATGAAAACAGTCGAGTCGACCCTTAGGGTATAGCAGATACCTTAAATGGGGGTTACTGCCGGGGTTCCCGGCTCCGCTACCAACTCGAAAAAGAGAGGAACTAACGTGACAAAGAAGTACTGTTTCCGCAAATGTCTGTTTTCCTCTGACTGCTTGTGACGAGGTCTTGTGTTTACCTAGGTCGAGCTCTAGAGCCAGAACAGTTACATGGACAACAATGAACCTGAGGTATGATAGATCATGTACCTTTCAAGTATAGAATAGAATAGAATAGAAGAGAATAGAATAGAATAGATTAGCATAGCATAGCATAGCATAGCAAAGCACAGAATAGAATAGAATAGAACAGAACAGAACAGAATAGCATAGAATAGACTAGAATACAACAGAATAGAATAGAATAGAAAAGAATAGAATAGAATAGAATAAAAATAGAATAGAATAGACTAGAACAGAATAGAATAGAATAGAGTATAACAGAATAGAATAGAACAGAATAGAATAGAATAGAATAGAGTGTAACAGAATAGAACAGAACAGAACAGAATAGAATAGAATAGAATAGAATTAGAATTAGAATAGAATAGAGTATAACAGAATAGAATAGAATAGAATAGAATAGAGTTTAACAGAATAGAATAGAATAGAATAGAAAAGAATAGAATAGAATAGAATAGAAAAGAGTTAACAGAATAGAATAGAATAGAATAGAAAAGAATAGAATAGAATAGACTAGAACAGAATAGAATAGAATAGAGTATAACAGAATAGAATAGAAGACAAGAGAATAGAATAGAATAGAATTAGAATTAGAATTGAATTGAATTGAATTAACAGAATAGAATAGAATAGAACAGAACAGAACAGAATAGAATAGAATAGACTAGAGTAGAATAGAATAGAATAGAGTAGAATAGAATAGAATAGACTAGAATAGAATAGAATAGAATAAACTAGAATTTGAATAGAAATTGAATAGAAATAGAGTCAGAATTAGAATTAACAGTAGAATTAGAACAGAATAGACTAGAAAAGAACAGAACAGAATAGAATAGAAAAGGTTAGAACAGAACAGAACAGAACAGAACAGAATAGAATAGAGCCGAATAGAGACGAATAGAGACGAATAGAGAAGAATAGAGTGAGAGTAGATAAGAATAAAATAGAGCAGCATAAAGCGGAGAAGAGCAGAGTAGCGCAGAGTAGAATAGGGAAGAGTAGAGAAGAGTAGAGTAGAGCAAAAGAAAAAGCAGAGGTAAAGTGGAAGTAGAGTAGGGGTAAAGGTAAAATAGATTAAAATCAACAAGAATAGAGTAGAGAAGGGCGGAATAGAGCAGAGAAGTTGCGATCCTGATGGTGTTTTGCAAGCCCTTATGCAATATTGGCAGGTGGCGTTGGGACTGCTACATCCAGGATGCGACTTGAATGTTTTAGGATTGGCACGAAACATTGTATTCTTTTGGGTAAATGTAGCTTCCGTTGCGGTGAAAGGTTGGTTCGCTTGCCCGACGGTTTCGGGCGCCCTCACTTTAGCGTGGAATCGGTCTCAATCTGCGAGCGCGCTGTGACTGAGGTGTCCAGGTGTTTCTTTATCTTCTAGGTTGACGCTGTGCTATTGTGTTTTGCAACTCGGTCTGTGCAAATCTCAGTGGATTGGCTGCGTCAAGGCGTCTCGAAGGGTACTTGTTCTTCAGTATAATGTTTTGCGATTTTGATTTTGGTTTTGTTTTGCAAGTTATTGATGGCAGATCACATCGGAACTGCTACGTCAAGAATGCGATTTGAACGTTCGGATTTGCACAAAACATTGTGTTTTTCTAGGTAGATGGAGGTTCCATTGCAAAGAAAACTTGGCTCGCTTGCGCGACGGTTGCGGGCGTCGTCGCTTTAACGTGCAATCGGTCTCGACATGTCTCGACCCGCGAGCGCGCTGCATCTGAGGTGTCCAGGTGATTTGTTTCTTCTCTGTTGACGCTGTGCTATTGCAATTCAGTTTGCGCAGTGGTTCAAGGACACAATTGGTTCTACATTGAAAATGACGGTAGATGGGCCCCATTTGCCGGCCAATGGTGAACAATTGATGTACCTGAAAAGCGGATCACAATAAAAGAAGATGGGATCCTCGTTCAACCAAATGCGATGTATGTTCCACAGCTGGTGTTTCTGGTGTCAATGCGACTTTGGAAACCTACAATTCTGAGTTTGCAGTTGAAGCAGAGACATCGGATGGTGAGCAGGCTCCATTGTTTCGCTCCGGTGTTGGGATTCTACATTGCGATGGATAGAACAAATATCCAATTTGCAGTGAAAACATTATCCTCATACATGTTTCGCACAAGCATGAAAGTTTTGGCTGCATTGAAACATTTGACCTCCTACTCAGACGGAATGCCTGACCGTGGCATTCTCTTGAAGGTGACTGAGGAAGGGAAATCTCTGAGCAACTTCTGGAGAGAACACGACCTCGTGCAAAGCGAAGCAACTATCCCAAAACGGCCTTCAAAAAGTCATTTTACCCTTTAAACGCAGTGACAGCTCGTGGGCTGACTGCGGCACAACCAGAAGGAGTACAAGCTCAGGACTCATCTTTTTGAATGGAGCATTGCTGACAAGCATTTGCAGGACACAAGCCTCAGTAGCACTGTCAAGCTGCGAAGCTGAAGTCTATGCTGCAAATGGTTTGATGGTGGAAAACATTTTTTTTTCCGCCTGTGCAAGTTCTTAACTGGAGATGAAAGTGAGGCAAGCAATGAGGTTGTGCAACAAAGGTTCTTCATGGATTCGCCGGCACTGGCACTGACCCGCAGGACTGGAACCGGAAGGTTGGAGCGCATCAAGCAGTTTTATTTGCAGAATTTGCTGCGAGCTAGTGCGTTTTCAGTTTTCAAAATCAACACCAAAATCAAAATCAACCCTGGTGATCTGAACGCCAAAAGATTCGGTGGTGAACGCAAAACCTTTTTTGCAAGGCTCATTAGCCTCTATTCGCCAAGTGATGATGACCCGTCGCATTGGAAGGGTCAACAGAGCCACCAGAGAACAGTGCACTAGACTCATTCAGATGGCCGGTGTTACCTTTGGCACGTGCATGCAGTTGAAAAGTTGCAGTGGCGATGCTTTCTTCAATGATAGTCCTGTGACAGGTGGAATCGTGGACACGGGCGATGAGTGGCAGCTGGTGTCGTGGACGTTATCAACAAGTTGCATGTGTTACTTCCTAATTTTTGCTCTCCAGGTATTTTTCCTGCGTGGCGCAGTTCATGGATTTGCCGCAATGGTGATTGGAGGTGGTCTCCTACTTTCAGGGCCCCTGGCGTGGAATCACTACAGTTGGCTCCGAAGCGTTGCGATACGTCATACTGCGGTGATGCTGGGTTTGAGATTCAGATGGATGGTGAAACCCAGTTTGTGGATGACATGGTGGTTTCTTCGGAAGGAGATCATTTAACTCCACGCAAAGTTCCAAGATTCTGGGCAAGCTGGAGCTTTCATGGTTGACATCGAGACCGTCTACCAGGCCTTGGGTGAGTGCCTCACAGAGGACATGTCCAGTTGGAGCTGCAGAAGCATTGGTGAATGATGAACTGATGGTGGGGCCGCCAATATTTGATGAGAATGAGGACGTTGCAGAAGCTGCTCTACGCCACCCTTCTCGTTTGAATTGCCATCAGGCCGATCAAACGGTCCATGAATCCCAGTTGGACGGAAAAAAAAACATGATGGTGAGACTCCTGAGGAAACACCAGGACAGAGGCATCAAACATATCTTCATGCAGAACAAGGAGAAGTTCCCAATCCGGACGAATGGGCAAGTGTCCATTTTTTGGAGATCAAGAATGGGATGGCCACGAAAAGATCCGAACATTTTCCGAGGCGAAGCAGATCAAATTGAGCAGGGCGATGGTTTCGCTACAAACTCGCCGTGAACAGGCTGAGTTGGCTGGAAACTGGGGAAAAACTGCTACGTATACCAGGGCTATGGCTGAAGTGCAATCCTCGGGGGGCATCGCCTTAACCTGGTGGTTGTGGTGAGCAACCAAAGCACGAGGCGTCGTGTTGTAGACCTCAATCCAAGTGAATTTATTCAACCGTGTGAGGGAGGGCATTTTTGGAATCCTCCTGACAATACCAAAGTTAAAGCATATTTTACAAACCAATTTTTTCGAAAACGTGGACGCCCACAAATGCGATGGGATGACACCTTACGGAAATTTGGTGACAGGCAATTCCAACAAAAAACATGATCCTTTCCTGCCCGACATACTGCCTTATGGTGTTCTTTTGAAAACGAGTGCATCTAGTTTTGTCGTGAAACGTTTGCATTGTAAACTTATGGTTTTGACTTGTTTAATTTTTTAGTTTCATGTTCCTTCCCGTGTCCTCAAAGGACCGCAGTCACTGACTCGGACGGGCGAAAGAAAGATAGAAAGTGACGGAGGGCATAGAATTTTTTTCAGCTTAAAACGTAAAACCAAATCCAAAGTTGAATTTGGAGACAGTTGGCCTTGTAGTGGTCAGATCTGCATGGGTGTTTCAAATGTGGCAGCAAATTTTAAAGAAACATGTTGCCAAAGTGGGGTGTCAAACTTTAGCCATGACACTCATGTGCAGGGGGCAAGTTCTAGGCAATTGGAACGATATTGTGACGATTAGCATGGCCAGTCTCTTTCTGCAAGGGTGTAACAAATTCTCTGTGTAAGAATTCCTCTGTGTAAACGTTTCTCCGTCTAAAAGGTTCTGTGTGTAGAAATTTATCTACTTAAACATAGCGTCGGAATGAAAAAAATGAGGAGAGCTGACAAAAGGTGTGGAGACTTGAGATGAGCTGGGAAATGGGTGAAATAAATTATTTGAGCGGAGGTGGGACGAGAAGACGGGCTGAGAAGAGTTGAGGGGAGTTGAGAAGAGGTGGAAGAGCTAAGACCTAAGAGCCGCTGAGAAACATTAAAGAAGGTGAGAAGAGGTGAAAAGAGTTGAGGCTGACGTGGGAAGTGATGAAAAAATTGAGGAAGAACTTTTGGGAAGAGTTGTGAAAAGATTTTAAAAAACTGAGATGATCTGAGAAGAGTTGCGACGGGTTTGGAAGTGGTGGCCACAACTGAAAAAAGTGCGCCAAGGCGAAAACGAATTAGCAGAACAGAATTGAGAAGATGTGAGTCCTCACTCCATTTTATTCGCTTTGGATCCTATCATATACCGTTGTTTCCTGCTGGAAAGTTTCCCAATCCGCCTCGTGCAGGTTTTAATTGTATAGCGGCTGTGTGTGATACGTGCTGCCACGCAAAGTCCAAGTTGACCGGGTCGTATTCATTACGGTTAGCCATCACGGACACAAAGAGAAGTACAGTTGAAAGATCACTTGGAAAAATATGCGTTTCGTGGACAACATGTTCCCATGTTCAAGTCACCATTTGGAAGCAGCAATCTTCAATGGGGTTGTATGGAACCAGATCTATTTTTGTTTTTATCGCGCGCCTTATGACACCATGAAGGCCCACCCACAAGGGTTGCGTTTCCTGTTGCTAACCACGGTGAAAAAAAAATAAAATTGATGGGAACGTGCTGCAGGCGACGGTGTTTCAACAACCTGTCGCTTCTGGCCGGCAACATTCAGATCGATGGTTTTGTTTCGTGTTTTTTTCTTTATCCGGGTGTGATGCTGTGTCTTCACAGGTTTTGTCAGTTTTTGGCGGCTCCACGCGTACAACCCACTGTTGTCGAAAATGATCCGCATCTTATTGGTCACGGATCACGCAATCGGTTCCGAATAATCCGCGTCTCAACGAGTGACAAACAAATGATAACAGAATCACTTCAAAGTTTCATCCCAAACATCATTTCACAACGCGAACATTTCGCATGTTTCAAAGTACAACTCCAGGTAGCACTTCCGAACACGGGACCTCATGATCATCATGGGACTGGTAAGGGTAAGCACGGTGGGCATGCAACAAGCTAACTTGCACCGGGCAAGGGAAAATGGGGGTGGGGCAAAGTGGAAACCAGTCAGAAACCAGTCGGAAACCATTCTGAACCACTTTGAAACGACTCTAAAGCCCGGTGTTCAATCGAGGTGGTATCCGCCGGGTTTGACATTTCCCCTGTAAATTTTCACAAAAAATGGTTGTTGCGCAGGCTTGCACAAAACGGTGGCCGCCGGATTTGCGTCCGGCATTTTTTTTGTAAGTTTCCGTGTGCAAACTCTTTTGACATGTTCATGTGCATTTCGGCTGCGCAAGCTCGCGCAGAGCGAAACATCTGGCACAAAGCACATTTTGCACAAAAGAACATATTTCGCACAGACATCTTGCCAAAAAACGCTCCTATACGGAACCTACACTAAAATGTTGCAAGGAGACGACTTTCAGAAATTTTGCCGACAGAGTTCTTGCAGAATTTAATTGTGCAAAAAATTCTGCCAGAAGACCCGTGATAGTGATTTACATCGTTTACATCGCACACCTCTACAGCACGTAGATCCCCTACATCCTCTGCATATTTTATCCCGCCTCCATTTACATCAGGTGCATCACCAACATCATCAACATCATCTTAATCAACATCATCCAGTGGGCGTGTGAGACAACATTTCTACCCCACCTCACCCCATCCAACCCCATCCTCCCTTACCCGGTGTGATAATATTTCATCATCCCACCTCACCTCACCCCACCCGACCCCACCCCACCCCACACGACTTTCCCTCAACCGACCCCATTGGACGCCGCGGCTGTTTTGCCTCGCAGGCGCGGCACTTGGCTCTGTGCAGTCTCTGCACCCCTTGGACGCTGCGGCTACTTTGCGTGGCAGGGGCGGTATTTGGTGACTCTCTGTAGTCTTTGGACGCCTGGTTTCCGACTGGTTTCAATTTGGTTGCAAACAGGGTCAAAATGGTTCCAGGTTGGTTTCCGACTGGTTTCCGACTAGTTTCCGACTGGTTTCCGAGTGGTTTCCGACTAGTTTGCGATTGGTTTCCGACGAGGTTCCGACTGGTTTCAGACGGGTTCATTCACTGTTATCGTACGAACCCGTCAGTGTGGCCACATTGTTTTAGGGAAAAACAATGTAAAATTCAGAAACTGAACAGACACCGTGACCAAACTTTGCATGGCAGTTACGTTTTTTGGCCTTGATCCCCTCCGATAGAGGCAAAAGAAAATCACCTGGAATCCATCCCGTGCTGAATGCCCGCACCAAATATTGGCGTGTTGGGGTATACAACACATGTCTAATACCTCCACCTCGGGTGTGTGTGTGTGTGTGTGCGCGTGTGTGTGTGTGTGTGTGAAAAATTGTCCAACAGAAATGAAGGGGCCCATGTTTCAGTTGCGGACGCGTGCCAGTTGTGAATGTGGAGGAATGTAAAGAACCTAACTAAATCCAAATCTTTGGAATCAGACCAGCACTGAAACATAATTGCATTGATTCGTTCTGCACGCCCAAAAATTACTGGACAAAAGCAGGTTCCAGGTTCGTTTGTTACTGATGGCGGTTTTTTGTTGTTCATCCGGGTAAACCCCCTAAAAAAATGGTGCTCGTTTTTTGTTCATTCCTCATGTTCGGATAAGTGTGAGGAAATTTTGTTTTATTTTTCCAGCTAGCAACGACTAAAATTGAAACTTTCTGTGGCAAGGTGGTGGTGCCTAGTGCGTATACCTATGCTCGGCACAGCGGCAAGATTTTTGCAACACATTTTTTTGATGGAATCCGCATCGTCCTTGCCAAACATTTCTCGACGTGGACCTTTGGTGCTGATGGGTGATTTTAACCCTGGGTTTCACAAACGTCTTGATTTTGATTTTGTTAGGCCCTCCGCGTTCGGGAGCGCGGATGAGACGAACATTCCTGGTTCCAACCGTGATTTGCTTTATGCGTGCCGCAGTTGAGGTGGTTGGCGGCAATGCGTTCTTCAACGAACTGGTCAGCAAGCAAGTCACCATGTATCATGTTGGTCGTAACCCAAGACCCAACATGGTCCTGGTGCATACCACCTTTGGGGGAAATGATTGTGCAGGATATTTTTTTTTTGAGGGGGGTTCACGTTGGAAAAATTGCATTCAAGTAATTTGTTATTTGTTTCGCACCGGTCTCCGGTCATTGTTTTTTTTTGGCGTTTGCATTGTCGAAATTTTCACATTTCCCCCCACAAAATCCACGTCATGCAAGGTACCACGTCGCATGTTTGCAGGAGACGATGGTGGCAAACACGTTTCCCGTTTTCGTTGAAAAAAAAACATGCAAGGTGTCGATCAAACCGGAACATCCTGCTTTCAAGACTATACTGTCAAAGTTTGCAAAGTGTTTCCTAAGCGGTGTTGCAGTGCCTTTGTCTTCGTCACATGTGTCCCCAAAATTGTTTTGGATTTTTCATTTTTTTCCTCTCTTTGGTGACAGGAAGGTCGTCCGTGCTCCAAAAACCAAAATGTTACAAACGGATCCTTGCAAGCGAGCGAAATATTCTGCAAAAGCGGCTGCTGTTTGGTTTCACTTCACAGCGGTGATTGGTCGCGTCATCCAACCCGGGCAGCTCAAAAACGTTTGCGGTGATTTTGTCGATTAAAATATGCGGCTCAAATATTGGGCCGTCCGCGGTTTCACCGACAAAGTCTTCTTTGCTAGGCCGCACTCAGACTGTGACCTTGGATTTTTGAAAGTTAATAAACTAACCATCCGTGCTATGAAGTTAGCACTTATAGTTGAAACCGCGTGCCAGCCAAATTTTGGAGAGCAATTTCCACAGAGGGGTTTCCTTTGTTTGACAGTCGGTTGCGTTGTCTACTTTGGCATGGGAAAGGTCGCATGTACTTGCTCAATGGCACGGATGTTGGGCCAACACGATGTTCAAGAAAAGTGATGCCACCCTGTTTGACAATTATCGTTCTGTGTTTTTTTGTCTTAGGATATAAGCCGTTTCCCGCGACAGATTTGGCGGGGCGGGAATGTGCAGGGCCAGAAAGAAAAATGTATCAAAGGTTCGTTTTGGGAGAAGATGCGTAGATGCAATTTTCATTGGGCGAAGTTTGGAAAAACAATCGCGGGCAAACAATGGGTCAAACACTCCCTCACGCATGTGATGTTTCATTCATTTGCGTTTTTACTTTACACTCACTTTCCCAATTAAAGCTACCGGGCCTCTCCTTTCGTGGTCTGCATCCTATTGCTATTGGTTTGACTTATGACAACCATCCCAGCCTGTGAGGGTTTAGGGTGAGGGAACGGGGGGGCGCGGGAGAGGAAGTAGAATGAAGTAGACATAGTTGCATTATCGTGGACACATTGTTCAATCTACTTTTGACTGATGACAAACATCATTATCATTTTTTAGCCTCCAAGGTGGGGAAATGAGGAGGGCAACGTATACTTGGGCACGGTTTTCACTTTACCTCTGACCTGTGACATTTTAAAGTTTAGGGTTGGGATGGGAGGACGTGGACATAGCATGACATAGCGGCAAGATCAAATATTAGGACACGCTCCTCACTTCACTGACAGCCTTTTTGGGGTTACTGTTTAGGGTGGAGGGGGCGAGAGAGGTGGAAGCAAACACAGTGGCAACATGAACTTGGACATCTGTCATTTTTCCAAATTGTAAGATTGGCAGCGCCGCTCAGGAAACGAGGGCAAAGAGTCAAGTGCACAGGCGATGTGCAATTTGATCCAGGCCAACCTTGTTGTGTTGATTTGCTTGTGACCGACCTGTCCCCACGGACCCGGACAAGGCCAAAACACATACGAATCGAATCAGCTGGATCCACATATAGGTCACAGCTGAACCGAAGTCAATTGGAGATGGTAATTACCTCCACAATGCGACGTTGATACACGTTGCCCTGTTAATCCTTGCCGTGAATCCCTCGTGAATTTGGGCACTCTGCTGTTCAAATCCGGGATCATTGGTACAAAACTGAATAGGCGGCTGGGCGTTGCCTCGCACGAATGTGAATGGTTGCAACATGTATGGGAAAACAACACCCTCAATGACGAACAGAAGGCGAAAATATACGCTGCATGCATTGTGACTAAATTGTTCTATTGATTGCATATTGTATGGATGAACTCGCTCCATGCCAAAGTTTACGGAAAATTCGGGTATTAGGCATCCATTCATCACCAGAATCAGCCACGATGATGTGGTGCGTAGATGGAAGCGTTCCACTTGCGCCCCTTTTGTCTTCCAACACTATGTTCGCGCAAACCGTTTTTGAGGATTTTTTTTTCGAAACCGATTTGACATACACACATTTCTCTGGCCAATTAAATCTCGCAAAGCAGCCGTGAGATTGGCATGCACCGCAAAAAAAAAAACTTTCCCTGAGGCTCCAAAGTGCTATCCATAGACGCGTTTGCGGAAAAAACACAAACATGGAAAAAAACCATACGAAAACACATATATGGAAAAAAACTATGTTCGTAAATACTTGCGCTGGTGGTTAAATATGGTATTCATGCACCCTTTGGGTACCAAAGACTGGCTGGGAGAGAAAAAAACGGCCAAACACATCGGGGGACCTGAGGCAAGAAAGAGTATGTGTGTGTATACATCCATGAGTAGCTACAAACACGCATAGATATATAAATGAATATGTGAATTAATGTGAACTAATGTGAATTACGTATTTTTTAGGCCTGAAATCTGCTAAGAAAGCACGGCGGCTTTCGAATTCGGCTGCCGCAAGAAACACACTTCAATATGTGGAATACCTATGTCGTTTTTCCCGACGGCGTATATTTAATTGGTCACACAGGCTAGTGCTGCCAAATACAATCCTAGGAATCTGATGCTCTTTGCACACCCTTCGCGAGCAGCTTGCACAGGATGAGCGCGTATTGTTAAAGCGCCAGCGTTTGAAAAAATCATGCGCAGATTGTGCTACCAGATTTGTTCAAAGAGTGAATCTCGACACATGCATGTTTTTTTACTGGAAGCATGTTTGCCTCTTAAAACCCGAACGTCCATTCTTTTAAACCATCCTGACCTTTGAAATCAAAGTCAATGATGAAGCGGCCAAGGTTTCAAGCTGGGCAGTCATGATTTACACAAATCAAAAATCCAGACATAGAATGCACACATCAATTTTTGTTGCCTAACTAGGCCATGGTCGGTCTTCTGATGGCATATCCATGCAAAATTGCACGAAAGAAGCTAAAGGAGAGGGACTAGGTGCTGCGATAATATCGAGACAGGACAAGAACTCTGGTCAAAGCTGGACACAAAGATTGTCAGGCCTGCACAATTTAGCACCTCAGCCCTGAACAACGAAACGCTGTGAGAAGGAAAATTTCAATCCCAAGAGCTGTCATTAGGCATTTCGCACCTGAAAGCCTGAACGGATCTCAATGTTGTACTTTTGCTTTTTGAATAATTATGAACATGGTCCAAGTGTCAGTTGTTGGTTCTGTACACAGATCCGTCGTCTACCATGCCTTGGATTTCTGCTCCATATCTTTAAGCCTGGCCCAGATATTCAAAACTATGTTGAAATCATTTTTTGTGCCAAAAACAATCAAAAACATATACTAGGAATGGCGTTTGCGGCTTGGAATATGGTGGCAACATTAGTTTTACCCTTTCAAGAAATCATGGTTTCTTGAGACAAAGATTGGGGCGGCATTTCAAACTGCACATTTAATTTTTTGTATGAACAAACTGCCCCGGAAATTCAAGGGACACAATCTTTCTGGCAGATGCTCTGTTAGAAAATTTTCACAATGTGTATTTGTATAGGTATTCCCATGGCAGCGAATCCTTTGCTTTGCAGGCCAGTGAATATATCCTAAGCCTTTGTAGCTCTGAGGGCCACAAACTACAATATGCTTCCCAGCCACCAAGAACCAGTTTGCTTGACGCGCGGTTTCATCCAGAATTGCTTTCTACGGAATGATCATGCTTCCAGGCTTGCCAACGTGCGTCTGAAAACAGAACTGCATCAGAAGATATCGGAAGTACGTGCATTGGACCAAGCTCCCCAAACCTCTAGCCATGTCGAATCACGCGGAATCACGCCAATTTTTGTCTGAGAGCGCGTTTTCGTAAAAGCAATCACGCCCAATCACGCTCAATCACGTGAGCATATTTTAGCAATGTATCTTTCAGATCGTTTTTTTTTGCTTGATTTTACCTACGATACCTTTCCCTTGACTAATTTGGTAGAGAAAAAACTGCATTTTTTTACAAGAAAGTACTTCCAATGAAATGTGACGATATGATTTATACGATTAAGCATTTGACTCCAACATACACTCATGGTGTCGTAGCCACAGCCCTTCTTTCAGGTTGCTGCCATGATTGCATGATGGGTTGTGACCTGTTTTTAATGCCCATGTTGAACAATGTCCAATCATCACCTCAAGGCTGTTTGAAACTTGATCACAGGTTTACCGCTGTCAGTTGGCTAGTTGCACAGCAATTTTCATCTAACAACAGACGATTCCGGAAATAAGAAGTATTATGTTGATCAAATTTACTTTGGGCAAACTACTAGTACCACTTGAGAAGGAAAATTTTCAACCCAATGGTCTCCCTTATCCTATCCTTTCTAGATTTTTCTTTCTGCGTAGCAGCTGCCACTCCTTTTACTCCTAAGCCAAGGCCTGCCAATGTAATGACTTGACATGATTTTCATGCAAGTGAGGTGAAAATGAAATGCTTCTCGATTTGTGTGTGTCATCGTCCAAAGGTCTGCAACTGACATCAAATGGTATGGTTTCACATCCATGAGCACTGTCCCTACATTTTCGTACTCCTCCTTTGGCTTCTGCAGTAAGACTCTGAAGCCAACTACGTAGGGACCCTGCGCCACTGTTGCAAGAGGCTTTCGTAGACTGCTACAACGTCCACGTGTCCATTCCTTCTTGCATCTGCTGTCATCTCCTCAAACCTCTGGATCAAATGTTCCATGTACCTGTTGCGTCTCTCAGCATTGTCATACCCATTCTGGTATGTGAGGTCCAGAAGGTCCATCATCAGATGTTGCAAGACTGAGGCGTCTCGCCAGTGCTCACGTGCCCACGCATTGTTGAGTCGTCAGGTCATTCATGATCACTGACACTCCAATCGGCCTGCTCGTAGAACTTGAACTGCCTCCTGAGACATATGGGTCATTCACTGGAGCTTCTTCTGCTGCTGATTCTCCATGCATTGACTCATCATTCTCAGGATTGTCTGTGTTGTCACCTGGTGCAATTCCGTGGAACTGTTGTCGAATCCCACGCAAGTAGTAGTTGGAACCCATAGCGTTCCTTGCAACCAAGTTGGCTCTTTCTGTTGCGTAGAGCCCTCTCCTCTCTTCTGCAGTCAAGTCTGTGGCCCTTGTGAAGCCACCTAGCCTAGCTCCACCAAACCGTGATGCACTGATTCTGAGTAGTCACTCACCATTGTGATCTGACCTTCCAGTCCTGTCACCCATCCTTCCAACGCTGAGACCTGTTCCATCGTGCGGTTGATGGAACTTTGTTGTTCACCGTAAGCTCTGTCACCATCTGCAAGTTGCCATGCATGCTGTCGAAACTCTTCTCGGCTCCATCGCATGAACTTCACAACAGCAACCAACAAGCCAAGCCATAGTAATCCCAAAACCAGCATCCAAAAGAAAATCCAGAAATTGTCTTCGCTTGCATTGTTCGGCGAAGCATCCATGGAGCATTGTTCTCCATCACTTCCAGAAATTTCCGCACCAGCAGTAGGCTCAAGGCCCATCACTAGGATTATCCTGGCAACTGCTTTTGCTAGCTTGCTGAGTTGTCTGCCTTCACCATGTTTTGACCATTGGTGGTCAAACTCCTCCTGGCCAACCTGTCTCTGGCCAAACTCTGCATGGACACCTATTTCATGTAACAGCAGCATGACACGTTGCTTTGCCAACGCTTTTGTTCCCAAGTCTGCCACATTCCAAACTGTAGAAACCTGACATATGCAAACATTGCCTTGTCGCACATGCTCTTGAATCCAAAGAATCTTGCCATCCACATGTCTCAGCTTTCCTGTTCCTTGGCGGTTTACCAATTGTCTCGCACTCGACTCTGGATCCCCTTCCCACTCCTCTTCAGCACCCTCGGCATAGTAGTCCTGCTCCTCTTCGTAGCCATAGTAGCTTTCCCAGCCACCTTCGGCTTCCAAGGGATGCACGTTTCGCCCTGATCCCGCACCAAGCTCCTGAAACAAACGTTGTTGCTGTTCAAACTTCAGAGCTGCTGCGCGATAATCAGTGTAGCCTTCACCTGAAGCATGCAAAACGACATAGTTCTTCACATCACTGCGCAAAGATCTCAGCAACACCAACGTCAAGTCGACCTGTTGCAAATCCAAACCAGTCTTGTCGCAATGCTGAGGCAAAGTATCGATCAACTTCCGATACTTGGACAAACCAACGTCCATCTGTCGGACCAGATCACTGATCTGTGTAGGGCCACTCTGTGCCTTAAACGTCTTGGACATGAACTCAGACCTGAAAAATGCAGCTTCCGCTCTTGATCTCAAACTGAACTCCTTTGCAAGCAAACGCTTCGCCTCAAAACCAGACGTTCCTCGCACTGCCTGAAAAGAACCATCCATACCAATTCCTTCTAAATAGGCCTGTAGGATCATATGTGTAAAAATCTTAATGAACCCTCAGCTCAGCTCAGCGAGTTCCAAATCCTTTTCGCGCCGTCAACAGACAGGTCACACAAGGCACAAAACCAAGTGTCTTAAATTCTCTTGTTACTCGAGCCACCCTCTGGTTGAGCAACACAAAGTCACACGGACTTCTCAAAACAAAAGACTGCTGTACCAACCGCGGATTCCAGATCAAAAGTTGTTTCAGATAACATCCTACGCAACAATCAACGATTCCGACCTAACGTGTAGCTAGTTAGTACCATAAGTGGCTGATTTAACCAATCCAAACAAAGAATCAACCACTCATAGTACTTTAGCGTCACAGGCGATGTTGTTAGCTAACAACATCGACAAAATTGGTTGCACCAAAACTTGCCGTTTCCATATCATCCAATGATGATATTCACAGAAATCTTTACAGCATGATTTGACGAACAACTTCGTGATGTCAAATCATTTCCAAACGGTCCAAAAATGTTTGAAATACTTCTCAACTGTTCCGAACGTTTCCGAAAATGTTCAAATGTTTCCAAAACCGTTCCAAACAAACTGTGATCAAATCGGCTAAATCCCTAAAGCTCGAAAAACACTCTCGTCTCATTGAAAACGCAAATTCCAGCAAATACAGAGGTCAAAACGCAATGTCACCGAAATCGCATCCAATGAAATACCGTCCATTCTAGAACATTCTCAGCTCATCAAAAGTGCAGAGTCTCAATGAATACCGAAGTCAAATGCAGTATCATAGAAGCATCATCCAATGAACTATTGTACCAAATAGAGGTGCACAACGGTCTAATCCCAGCGTACATCGTGAAGAAGCACGACGGTCCAATACCATATATTCACACCCCCTTTCGGCGTGCTGCTTCCAAACCCAAAACGACACATCCCACTCGAAAAGTCTTCAGTGTCTAACAGAAAGGAAGTCTCCTGTATCAAAGGCTGTTGGCCGGAGCCACAATGATCCCATTCTCTTCCAGCTGGAATGCAATAACCCAAAGCGACACCATGTGTCTAACAGAAATTGCAACCTAAGCCAGATACCTTTGCTTCGATACATAAACCTCTCAAAATCAGGTCTCGTTGGAGACATTCAGAATCTCAAAGCTCATGCATCGATGACCGAAGTCACGTTGAGATCACGGCTTGATCACTCTCTTCCATGAACCAGATGCCTCTCTCTCAGGATCAAACTCCATATAGAGAAGAAAGCCAGCCAAATCCACGGCCTGAGTCTTGTGAGTTCCATCATAAGATCCATGATACTTCTTGTAAATGAATCCCAGATACTTGTTCAGCTCTTTGTCACCATCAATAGCCATCCTAAGCAGCTCGGAATAAGTCTGTCCGTTCCACTTCGGCTCGCCACTGACTTTCGGAAGCTGACACACTGTGTGAGACCAATCCTTCAGATTGCAATTCTTCGGCAATGGAACCTCCTTGCGATCTTCACTTCGGAAAAGTTCGCTTGGCGTAGTTGGAGACCCAACCGCTTCAAACTCTGAATCACTCTCTCCTCTCAAACGCTTGGAAGCATCAGTCATTGCTGATCCACCAGATACATTCGGAGTCTGCTGAGCCTTGTTCAACAATTCTTTCAATTGTTTCTGCTCAGCCTCTGTCAAACCACTATATCCAGCTGCATTCTTAGACACAGCCATGGCTTCAGCAAGTGAGGAGAGTAAAAAGTAAATCTTACTTCGGCGCTACTCAGAATCCGAAACAACACAAAGCCTAAGCCAAGAATCCAAACAGATCTCCACAGTAGCTACCAGAGCAAGGTCAGTGAAACGCAAGAAAGAACGAGACCTGCCTACCTGGCACCCACACAGACCTTCAAGGCCCGCACACATACCAGACACACAGACCTCAAACCATACGCATCCCAGTCAAAGATCTTAAACCTTCCAACTGCAACGCAAGTCAAGTTCAGTCAGTTTCAAACAAGTTCAAAACAGTTTGCATCAAGTCCAAACATGTCCCATGCTTCGCATTGAGATCAGTTTCGAAGTCTCAGTGCACGATCGTTTTAGATCAAACTTTATTTCGTCGGCTCAAGTTCGAAAACAAAAATCAAATCAAGAAGTCTGTCATCCTCAGATCACAACAACAACAATCTTTCATCCATCATTTCTCAATGCATCCAAGGCACCACGAACAATCGAAACAGCTAAACTTTCGTTATAGAAAGCAGTTTCTGCCCAATCCACATCAGTCAAACCAGCATGTTTCTGAGTGCAGTGACACTGTCCAAAGTCCTTGGCCAATCGACCAACCATCAACTTGCTGTTACTGGTGAACTTCAACACCTTTCCAACTGGTTCTCCGTCCTTAGTCATTGAACCTGTCGATCACAAGTGCACAGCCGCAACATGTTTGTGATTAGCCTGAGCTAGGATCTTCGTGGTCATGGCATGTGTCCAAATTGCATTCCTCCATGGCAACTCAAAAGATGAAAACTTTCCCAACTTCATGTACTTGGAAACATGAGGAATAACATCAAACCAAACCACATCCGCTTCAGTAGCTGTGTTGTCTCCTCTAAAGTTTCGCAATGGGGACCCAGATGAACATGGTGACGAAACATGGACAAAAACTTTTGAATTACCCAGATCTTTCACAGTTTCCAATACACGGTCAAAAACCGCTTTCTTCTCCATGTTCTCAACAACACCAATGTACAAGAATCCAAATCTTCTAGCTACCTTGGAGATGCTTGAATCCGGTTTGCAACAAACCTCAATGAACACATAACCACTCGAAATGGCCATGATGGCTCCCAGAGGAGCGTCCAGGACCTCGAATCCCATTGCCGCTCTATGAATCCCAAAGATTGAACTCCCCAGGCATTTTGTCAAAGCGTCAGCTGGATTACTAGATCCCTTCTCATAGTGGATTTTAAGCTTACCAAGATCCACCCTCTCTCGAAGCCACTCAATTCGAATCTCAAGGTGTCGAGATTTCCGAGGTAGGTCCAAACCTTTCAACAGTTTGATCGACGACTCAGAGTCGGTCCGCAACACACCTGGAATCTCACTCGAGTCAAGCTCCTTGAAGGACATCAGGATTCTCCCAAGCATTTTTCCCAAAGAAACCATCTCTTGGCTCACACTCTGCAACGCATACAGCTCGCTCTCCATGGAGCTCAATGAAACCAGAGCCTGATGCCTCGACAATGTCTTCAATGTGCATCCTCGGAATGTTAGGACTCCTCCGGAAATTCCTCTCCGTCCAGTCGTCTTCAATGGTGCATGGGAAGCATCCGAAAATGCAACAATATGTGGTCCTTGAAAAACATCTGACTCCAACAGCTTTGAATCACTTGGAAACCTAACTGCAACATTCATGTCACCTCGAAGGTACCTCAACAACATACGCATGGCATGTTCCGTGTGTTGAGTTGGGCGTGCTTGTTGAGTTGCAAGTATCCCAATCCATGCACGCAGGTCACCACGGGTCTGCGCCATCCAAGACACTTTACCTAGAGCTGCTCTGAAGCGTGCATAGGCATCACAACTCAGCTCCTCCCCATTCTCTTTGTCCATGACCGGAGTCACGTCAGGTGGGCCTTTGGCATTTGTTTTGATTTGGTAACTGGCAAACGTATCATCCAGGTAGTTGGATGGTAGAGAAATCAGTAAAGACCTTTCACCACGCCTCCTAGTGATAAGCCTACCCAGAAACCTCAACTGTCCCCCTTTCGAATGATCATGTATCAAACCAGTTCTTTTCAACCTCACACTTTTCCCAACGATATCAAAGACAAAGTCAATTGCATCAACCGATGGCCCAACACAAATCAAGTCGTCAACATATGACAGAATCATGCATGGTTCACTGGAAGGTAACAAACCGCTGTACAAGCAAGGTTCTAGACCACAAGAGCGTAACCTGCACTTATCAACAATCGACGACAAGTACACATTCCACTCCTGGCTGGCACTCCTCAGTCCATTCAGGGCTTTACTCAGCCACAGGTACAGCGCCTCACCACTTATGGAAGTGATGCTTGCAGGCAACTTGGCGACCACCTTCCGGGTACGCAGCGGCGTGGCCATAAAGGCCGCCGAAATGTCAGCTGCTCCAACAAGCCAATCTCTTTCACCTGCAAAGCACAGCATGGCAAACAATGCCTCAGCTGAGGGAGTAGGTGACGATATTCCAAGGGACCGGGCTGATTCAGCACCCTTTGCAATGTCTTTCAAGACTATCCGCGCACGGACCAAAGACGCGTTCTTTCGCGTAGTCACCCACCGAGATGGGATTACCCTGCATTGCTTTCTCAAGTCACCTAATTCAGACTCAGTCAACAAGTCACCGCACTGCATGCTATCCAAATTGCCAATTTCAGTCTTCATGCCTTCAAGCGTCAAGTCACCAGGCAACTCCTCCAATGTTGAATCATCAATGGAGCCACTAGGACACCAGATCCGAATACGCTTGTCACCAAACGAAACAACAGAACTGGAGGCATTCTTGTCAAACTTCAACGACGCAAGAGGCAAGTGACAAATGAGGTCATCCGAGTCAGTTGTGAGAAATGCCAAAGCATACACTTCATGCAAGTCGTTGACGGGAGTCTCAGACAACGAAGAATCACATGTCAGGCCAGAAACAAGTCCAGCAACATCAGGTTTCACGTCAATACGCTTGTTGTCATCCCTGACCTCCCGATCCAAGTCCGCAAGTTCCACATCAGGTTCCCGCTTCAAACCTCTTCTCTCAATCAAGAGATCCTCTTCCGACCATTTTCGCTTGACTCCAACAGATGCCTTAGGGTGACTACCAAGAGGATCAGGTCGAGAAACATCACCAGATTGAGAAGAACTCCCAACCTGGGAGGTGTCCCCTTCCCCATTCCCAAGGTTCACATCTACCGGCTCCTGGGACTCAATCGTTGGTTCAATTTTCACTTTCGCGGTTTCACCAGTCAATCCATCATCTTGTGGACCAAACGACAAAGGATCGAGTTCCTCGAAAGAATCCAAGGCATCTTGTCTACGCACAGGAACACTCCCAAGACCATCAAGGTCAGAAACCTCCCTGTTCGAACCTTCCCGTTTCACCTCCTGCAAAACGGTTGGTTTGCTTTCTGAAGGCCCAGAGCCTTGTCCCTGTTCAAGCTCAGAACGGATCCATTTCTCATACCGCTCCATACATTCCCTAGAGTGATTCTTATTCCCACGGGTCCCTCTAATTTCTATTTCCTTACATGCAGAACATTTCAAAGAAACCCCATGTTCATCAAGCCATTTCACTGGCGGTCCTGTTGAAGGACATTTCAAGTCCGAAGGCAAAGGAACAGAAACCTCTTGGGAAGACCTTGGAGCCTCTGGTAAACCACTACGCTCATCAACCAGTCTCACAAACAAACCATGACCATCAAGAATCTCAACAGGCATGCAAAGTTTGATTGACTTGGCTACAAAACGTTGATAAACCATCTCTGAACCAATACGGATTCTCGCAGAAACCCAAACTCCCATTGACGAAAACTCAGGATGCAAGTAAACCCCTTCGACAAATCTTGGCAGGTTAGGATTCTTTGACATGATTGATTCAGGAAGCTCTGCAAGAACCTTACAACCAAACAGTGCAAAAACGTGGTTCCTGGCTCTGTCTCCAATCACCAAGTCTCTCGGCGTTCGGCTGGACTGCTGAACAGTCGTGAAATTGTTGTGGGAAAAACAAATGTAGTTCATACAGCATTGCAAAACAGGAGAACTGAAAACCAGGGTGTATCCCATTCTCTGAAAAATCCAACTGCAACGTCTTCAAACCCTCTTTGATTTCCCGAATAGTTCTCTCTGCAGTCCCATTGGCTTGGTGACCCTGTGGAGGGGCTCTTTCAACCACAACACCCATTGGCAACCCTGCTGATGAAATGAAATTCCCAACAGAAGATTCAGCGTCTGTGACAACTCTCAAAGAATGTTGATCCTTGCTACCCCCTAAACCCATTTCAAGCAACCACTTCTGAAGTTGGCGGTTATCCCTTTGTCGATCACCAGTCATAAGAACACAACCAATGCTTGAACTGTAGGATTCCCGAATAACAAGAAACTTGACATTCCCACGTTCACTGTCTTCAGATTCCGGTACCCATTCAAAATCCTTGTTGAGAAAACCAAAATCCGCATGAATCTCAAATTCGGTTCCTTTTGGGGTTTTCTTTCGGGAATGTTTAGTGACTCCACGGCAACTCTGACAAACCTCGCAAGTCGGCTCGTAAGGCCGATGTCCTCTGAGTCTGTGCTGCACCATCTGGTCTGCACTCAAGGCGCAAACAGTGTCCCCCTTTGAAAAACTACTCGCAACCACCGGAGATACATTGAGGGCTACATCATTCCCTTCATATGGAACAACACGAACCCATGGTGTGTCATGCCAAAACGACAAATCACTAACTTCGTGTTGAGATTTCTTGTGAAACATCCGAACATGGTCCTTGTCAAATGTCACGTCCCAACCCTGCTGAGTCAACTTGCAAACAGAGATAATTGGGTATGTCGTTTTCCCTACCATGACATCCAAAGGAATGACAGCTGGTTTCACATTTCCGTCTCTGTCAAAAACCTCAATCTGCAACAGCAATTTACAACTACCTTCCAAATCAACAGAAGTTCCATTAGCAGCTTGCAACGGCCCTACATTGTTTTGGATTTCGGAGTGTTGAAACTGTTTCAAAACATCTCGGCTAACAACTGACATGCTAGCACCACTATCCAGAAGCCAAAAAGACTCACCCGGACCGATACCATTCAGCATCATCTCACATGGTTTTGACACCACGTGCCCTTCAGTCTCGAAACACTCAGTCATCGACTCTCGTGCTGTCACCACACCATGTGTGCCGTGCGTATTGGGCTCATTTTTCTCATCAATAGGGTCAAGTTCAAAACCAGAATCAATTCCAACATGCACAAAAGGTTTCAAGTCACAACAGCAGGCTTCCAAGTTTCCTGCATCCAGATCATCACGATCAAGCCACATGTCACCGAAATCATGCATGTCATGAAAGTTGGAATTCAGACAACAACAAGTCAAATCACTGTTCAAGCACAGGTCAAACTCCTCAGAATGATCTTCAACGTACAAACCATCACCATCCTCCAAGCTCATGTCAAACACGCAAGGTCCACAAGGCAAACATGGCACATCGGGACAGGAAACCAAGGCACTCAAAACAAACACATCTTGCTTTTGCTGGCCATCCAGTTCCGCACTCGCCTCTTCCGCAACAGGTTGATCATCGTACCAACCTTCAGAGTACCACCAAGTGCCACTATCATCGACCATCGCAAACATTTTGCCCTTCTTCCCACCCGATTTTCCCGTACCTTTGCCTGAACCTTTGACACCTTTCTTAGATGCTGACGGGGCACCATTAGTGCCACCACTTTTTCCAGTTGAAGATCCCTTTGAACCATCCTTGTCGCCGGTCTTCACCCGACAGTTCACCGATATATGACCTGCCTTGCCACATTTATAGCATTTGACTTTCTCCATGTTGGTTGAACAAGCAGACACGTCATGACGTTTTCCGCACTTCGTGCATCTTGGTCCCTGCTTGTCCTTGTCCAATGCAGCATTCACAATAGGATCCCCCGAACCCTCAGATTCTTCACCTTCCTCTTCCTCAGCCACCGACGTGGCAGGATTCAAGCCTGCAACAACCTTCCGAGATTGGAGATGCAAGTCCTTGAAGAGCCTGTGCTGTTGTTCAAATCGACGCGCAGCAAGTCGATAACTCGAATACGATTCCCCACCACTATGCATCAAACAGTAGTTTCTTACATCGTTAGGCAACGAACGAACCAGCATGGTCAACATGTCAGAATCCCCAATCGCTAATCCAACACTGTCACCCAACAAGGTGGAAATCATTCGTGTGTACTTCGCACATGCAAGCTCAATCTGGCGAATCAAATCTGAACTATCTTGTCCTTGAAAGACCCTGTTCAGCAACTGCACTCGCAATGAAAGACCCTCAGTTCTACTACGGAGACTGAATTCGTGGGACAACTGCCGAAGAAGTTCGAAACCATTTCCAAGGTACAGATTGCTACTGCTATATGGATCACCCAAAGTGACTCCCGGGACAATGTCAATCCCTTCCTGAAATGATTGAATCATGACTGCAATCCTACCATAGCTTCCAAAAGTTGCCTTCAAAATGGCACTAAGTCTCACAGCCCTAGATTGCTGGTCAACACCCAAGGTGCTCCACGCAATACTCGTCGGCCAGTGAGTCGACTGTTCGATCTCTCGCCCAAACTGGACAGATCCCTGGCTAGCCCATGCTACCAGTTCCTGAACATAGGAAGTAAACCCCAAAACCTCATCTTCGCAGGTTTTCCAGGCTGAATAGTCAACAGTGGGACTAGGACCCAACCACTTCTCACTTCTTGAGAAAACATCCCTATTCTCAGATCTGCCCTGACTAGTACCCAAACCAGGCAAATTACCAGTCGCATCAGGAATAAATCCCCCTCCAAACTCAGGTGGAACATCCCCCAATCGATCGGGAACAAACCTCTGGTGGTTACCATCAACCAATCTTTGAGTATTCTGAAAAACCTGTTGAAGCTCTCTAGCATTCAATCCCTGCAACAGCTGTTGAATCTGGGTTACTCGGTCGAAGTTACTACCACACTGCATCGGAACATTCTGCAAACCATTTCCGGCCATCGGATTTCTCACATTTCCTGGCCTTTGATTCATGCCCTGCAATGTCGGATTCACAACACCCACCCCATTTACTGGTGGACCGTAGCCATACACAGGCATAGGTGGCACAACTCTTCCAGGCTGAGGCCCTACACTACCTCCCCCACTGCCACTTCCGTGGCTACCTGAAGAAGGCGGCACAGGAACTCCAGCTCCTGGAGCAAAGACCATTCCTTGGTTCTGAAAACTCTGAGCTCCTTGGTTCACAAGATCAGGTTGCACAGTGTTCCTGTTACCTGTCCAGTTAGTCCACGGGTCCTCTACTTGCAACGGATCACAACCTTGACACGCACCACCTGCACAAGATCCACGACCTGCCTCACCCTGGCTACCAGCACCTCCGGCACACCCTGGGCAAGCACCCGCAGTCACCCCTGCCGCAGCAGCACGACCTGCACCAGCTTGACCTCGTTCAGCTTGACCTGGACTAAAGAACGACTCAGGACCAACACCTCCTGCACCTGGACTGTTCATTGAAGACCTGGATCTCTAGTAGAGATACCCGAAGGCTCCCGCTACCATGTAAAAATCTTAATGAACCCTCAGCTCAGCTCAGCGAGTTCCAAATCCTTTTCGCGCCGTCAACAGACAGGTCACACAAGGCACAAAACCAAGTGTCTTAAATTCTCTTGTTACTCGAGCCACTCTCTGGTTGAGCAACACAAAGTCACACGGACTTCTCAAAACAAAAGACTGCTGTACCAACCGCGGATTCCAGATCAAAAGTTGTTTCAGATAACATCCTACGCAACAATCAACGATTCCGACCTAACATGTAGCTAGTTAGTACCATAAGTGGCTGATTTAACCAATCCAAACAAAGAATCAACCACTCATAGTACTTTAGCGTCACAGGCTTGGTTGCACCAAAACTTGCCGTTTCCATATCATCCAATGATGATATTCACAGAAATCTTTACAGCATGATTTGACGAACAACTTCGTGATGTCAAATCATTTCCAAACGGTCCAAAAATGTTTGAAATACTTCTCAACTGTTCCGAACGTTTCCGAAAATGTTCAAATGTTTCCAAAACCGTTCCAAACAAACCGTGATCAAATCGGCTAAATCCCTAAAGCTCGAAAAACACTCTCGTCTCATTGAAAACGTAAATTCCAGCAAATACAGAGGTCAAAAAACGCAATGTCTACCGTCCATTCTAGAATATTCTCAGCTCATCAAAAGTGCAGAGTCTCAATGAATACCGAAGTCAAATGCAGTATCATAGAAGCATCATCCAATGCCTTCTATCTCAAGTGGTTGTCATCATTTGGAGATTGTCCACCCACCAGTCCACAAACCCAATTTTCTAAGGGATACTGTGGAACAGCCACCAGGTTTGCAGTAGTCGGCTCAGAGACTGATTAGTGAAGTTCGTTAGGGACAGGGTACTGCACAGAACACTCAGAGTGAAGCGTCGTCACAGGATGGTATGTCTTTACTAAGAGTGAGAAGTGGCTTCCTACAGGATTGCCTTGGACACGGAGAGTAAAATGTGTGAAAATCTTACCTATAGCGCTCAGAGACCAGTGCACCCAGGTTGGAGATGCAGTTTTCGTTTGTTGTGGTTTTTGGTGTTTTCGGATGTTGTCTGATCTATTAGGAGCACAGAGTGGCCGCAAAAGTAAACTGGTGGAGGACCGATACATAGTCCTGTGCACTGTCACGATCAATCAGAAAATCAAACAAACACCAAGAACCAAAAAAACACCAAAAACAGCCCCAAACACAAACAGAACACAAACACACAAAACCAAAAACAAACAAACCAAAAGAAAACACACACCACAGAGCAGTGAGGATGAACTCGCCGGAGGGCGGAAAAGGCTTGCCAGGAGGGGCAACTCCCGCCAGGTCGTTCAACATGTTTGGTGCATGTTGCAAATTGGAATTAATTGATTAATTAAATCGTGCGTGGGCCCCTGCGGTGGAATGGCCTCAACTGGTGGAGGACCGCTACATAGTCCTGTGTACTGTCACATTTCATCACCAGATCGCAAAACGAAAATCAAGCAACCAAAACACCAAAAAGCACCAGACAAAAAATCGAAACACAAAAACACACAAACCCAAACCCAACCAAACCAAAAAACATGCCTCTGTACCACCTCCCGCCGCCGAAAGCTGCCAGTGGTTGTGGAAGTATGCCAGGAAGTCCAACTGGATAGCAAGAAGTTTTCTCCACTGCGCGGATGACTCAGATTGTCCAAATAGTGTCTTTGAGTTTGAACCAGGCCATGGGTGAGTTTAACATGAAGTTGAACGGTTTGCAACAACAGTTAGTTTATCAACAGAATGTGTTGGCTCAGGCACAGGTGCAGCAAGCTGCATCACAACCAGCTCAGGTACCAGTTGCGAAGACATCAAACTATTGTACCAAATAGAGGTGCACAACGGTCTAATCCCAGCGTACATCGTGAAGAAGCACGACGGTCCAATACCATATATTCACAATATGAGCTTGTGAATACTCTGCAAACGCCTGAGTTAGGATGGCCAGCAACCTGACACGTTGCTGTGCAGGTTTTAGATTCGTTATGTGCAGTTCGTGCGGCCAACTCAGCGCACTTTCAAGCTCCCACCCAAACGTATCACATCACTTGCCAAGGCTACCCAGCTTCTCAAAGACTGAACATAGCCGGCAAAACCCAAAATCTCTTGTTTACGTGTCTTCCAAGTCCATGCTCACACTTGGGCAATGGCGTTTTTGGTGTGGGCGTTTTTGGTTGTAGGCTCCGGCCCTTTTTGTATTGTTTTTGCTGTGTTTTCTATCATCTGTGGACGAGCTTATTCGACGGTGGAACGATTGTGAATGGACAGATCGTTAGTTTGAAATATCATCTGTAGAAGACATACTTTTAGGTTTTTTGGACGATCGATGCTTCATAGAGCATCTCGTAACACTCAACGAGCACAACCGAAGCTCCAGTTGCACTCGTCTCGTTTTGTAGTTGAAACTTGTGATATTTTTGTAGGAAACCGAACATCGTCAAGACTGAATTCAGTTTGCACTGTTACCTTTGAAACAATATTTGAACTGAACACCGAACGACATTCGTGGCTCACAAGCGAGAGAAACATCTTGTTTGCGGCGGTGCAGGTTAGATACCGACACAGCGTGGAGAGAGGGAAAAAAGTCTCACTCGTACGTCTACGACTCAGAAACAGCAACAGCCTACACAAGGACCTCAACGTTTCAGGATGAACTCGCCGGAAGTTTTTTTCCGTCCAACGCCTTCATGGCTTCCGTCAGGTCGTTCAACGAGGGGGGAACACGGGTTGCTTACTGCAGAGGTACTTCCAAGTGTCTCCAAAGTTGCTGGGGTTTGGAGAAGCTTGTTTTGGTGTCTTGAAAGTGTCATGCTGTGGCGTGGCATCATGGGCTTTACGAAATTTGGCGACAAGCGTGTCAATGATTTGGATTTGCTTTCAGGTTATGTAGTTGGAGTTGCATGCTTGCACCGCGAAAATCCATGCAGGCGGATCTGCATGCAGCTCGCTCCCCGTACGTCTTGATCATCTGTTCTTTACCTGTCGTTTTTGTTTGCAATGCTTTGTTCCTCTTCCTTCTGCTGTATTTTCATATGTACAAACTCCAAACAAACCTTGTTAATGTCTGCGCGCAGCTCATTTCACTGAGGAATGAGCACTTTTTTTGGTGACACCTTCGATGTGCTGTGTTTTCATATGTACAAACTCCAGGCATACTTTGAAAACATCTCTGTGCTGCGCATTCTATTGGAGAAAGCCATGCCATGACCACACCTTCGATCTGCTGTGTTTTCATATGTACAAACCCAATCAAACCTCAATTCTAGGCAGCGGACGAAACCTACAGTTGCCGCGCGCAAAAAAAGAAATTAATCGAACTTTCCTTTAAAATCCTGTCGCACCTGCTGGCATCGTCCGGCCCCATAGATTTGAGGTTTGAACAAGGTTTGCTTGAGGTTTGTACATATGAAAAACCAGCATGCCAGAGCTTTGCCACTTGAAGTGTTCCTGCCATTGTAAAGTGTCCGATGGGACGTGTATTCCGAGTTTGTTCGAGGTTTGTACATATGAAAACACAGCATGTTAGAGTACTGGCAGCCAGCGTGCTTTTCTTGAGTCTTTTCCGGGCGGGTTGATGCTTGCTCATGTTGCCGGAAGCGTTAGCACAGACCTCAATGTTTGAGAGAGAATGGCAAATCCATGTGTCTCACAGGCAGATTGCCATTCAGCAACTACTGCGTCAGTAGTCTGGCTGCTGGCTTTAGATTTCATCTTTACTCTATGTGTATCCCCTTGCCCCGGAATTTTAATATTGGATGTTGTGCAAACGAGAAGCTTCTTAGATTGATCGCACACCGGCGCGTTCGATTTTTCACGTTTATGTTTGTATCAACATTGGTCTTGGGGGCAGGGGGGACTCGTTGAATCTAATTCAAGCTTTGGAAAGTATTGTGATCCCGGAGACTTATGAGTGTACCTCCTCAGTGTCAACATGATACAGAAAAAACGGTGTATGATCTTCGATTCTGGCATGATGACGTATGAAGAGAGTCACGTGCTTCGCTGGTTGAAGAATGGAACTGTATGCTAGACATACGCCTAGGTTGTGCGAGCATCTGTACAAGGGTTGTCGGGCACATTCACTGGGAGTTTTTTTTTGGCGCCGCAACATTTCTTTTCGTTTTGGACAGTTTGTGTCTCTTTTGACAGAGGCCATTTTTAGTTTCAATTTCTGGGAGACCGCTTCTATTGTTTCATTAGGCGAAGCCAAAAATGGCTTCATTTTTGGGATCAATTTTTGGCTTCGAGTTTGGAACCAAAATCTATCTTTTTTGGCGTTTGTGGCAGGTAATTCCCGATTGACTTGTGTTGGACGCGACAGGATGCGAGCAGAGTGAGTTGTTGCTGCTCTGCTGTGGTTCTACAAGCATGATTCCGACAGCTTCGCTTTGAAACAAATCCCTTGCCACAGGCTGCTCCATGATGGTGTATCCATGAGTTGACACATGCTGCCTAGAAGGGGCTTCAAGACGATGCAGCGGAACTGCAGAGGTACTTCCAAGTGTCTCCAAAGTTGCTGGGGTTTGGAGAAGCTTGTTTTGGTGTCTTGAAAGTGTCATGCTGTGGCGTGGCATCATGGGCTTTACGAAATTTGGCGACAAGCGTGTCAATGATTTGGCTTTGCTTTCAGGTTATGTAGTTGGAGTTGCATGCTTGCACCGCGAAAATCCATGCAGGCGGATCTGCATGCAGCTCGCTTCCCGTACGTCTTGATCATCTGTTCTTTACCTGTCGTTTTTGTTTGCAATGCTTTGTTCCTCTTCCTTCTGCTGTATTTTCATATGTACAAACTCCAAACAAACCTTGTTAATGTCTGCGCGCAGCTCATTTCACTGAGGAATGAGCACTTTTTTGGTGACACCTTCGATGTGCTGTGTTTTCATATGTACAAACTCCAGGCATACTTTGAAAACATCTCTGTGCTGCGCATTCTATTGGAGAAAGCCATGCCATGACCACACCTTCGATCTGCTGTGTTTTCATATGTACAAACCCCAATCAAACCTCAATTCTAGGCAGCGGACGAAACCTACAGTTGCCGCGCGCAAAAAAAGAAATTAATTGAACTTTCCTTTAAAATCCTGTCGCACCTGCTGGCATCGTCCGGCCCCATAGATTTGAGGTTTGAACAAGGTTTGCTTGAGGTTTGTACATATGAAAAACCAGCATGCCAGAGCTTTGCCACTTGAAGTGTTCCTGCCATTGTAAAGTGTCCGATGGGACGTGTATTCCGAGTTTGTTCGAGGTTTGTACATATGAAAACACAGCATGTTAGAGTACTGGCAGCCAGCGTGCTTTTCTTGAGTCTTTTCCGGGCGGGTTGATGCTTGCTCATGTTGCTGGAAGCGTTAGCACAGACCTCAATGTTGGAGAAAGAATGGCAAATCCATGTGTCTCACAGGCAGATTGCCATTCAGCAACTACTGCGTCAGTAGTCTGGCTGCTGGCTTCAGATTTCATCTTTACTCTATGTGTATCCCCTTGCCCCGGAATTTTAATATTGGATGTTGTGCAAACGAGAAGCTTCTTAGATTGATCGCACACCGACGCGTTCGATTTTTCACGTTTATGTTTGTATCAACATTGGTCTTGGGGGCAGGGGGGGGAGCTCGTTGAATCTAATTCAAGCTTTGGAAAGTATTGTGATCCTGGAGACTCATGAGTGTACCTCCTCAGTAATTGCCACTAGTAGACTCCAGTAGTCGTTGCATAGGATGATGTCAAAGCACATCAAGGTATGGAACCCGTCGCCGTTTGCCGGACTTCAAACGAACACCTTGACCGGTCCTATATTCCAATGAACATCGCTTTCACTCCTGCTCCAATCACTGGACAACCGGCTTGACTGTGCAGCCGCCGCCTGCAGAACACCCTGCGTGCAGCTGCACTCTATAGAGGGCCCGCCCTACTCCAATGAAAGATATGGAAATATACACTCCCGTGCATATGGACTGCATGTGCTACGTTTCTGGATGTAACTTGCATGGTGGCTACAACATGATGTTGTCAATGGTTTATTTGGGCAGAACTCTGAAATTGATGCAGAATGGTTTGAGAACAACTGGAATTGGTTACAATACCGTGAAGATGCGTTTTATGTGCATGTGAATGTTTTTCGTCAACTTGGTGAAGAAGAAGAATGTTTTTGGAACTGAAATTCATTTGCAACGAGGTTTTCTGGACTGCAAATGAATTTGAAGATGATTTTGGTATCGACGACCTTTTGAACAAGCTCAACGTTGTTTTTCAAACACATGTGCATGCGTTTTCAACCACAACCTTGACTGGACTTGTTTTCTGCATGATGCGTTTTATTTTCGGAAGCTGCCAACTATTTTTGTCAACAGTTTGGATGTTTTTGGACTTTGTGCAAATAGTGCGTTTGAAGAGAAGATGGAAGTGAAGCTGATTTATTTTTGGAAAGATGGTGAATTCAGCTTTACTGAATTCACCAACATGATGATGATGTTTTTCGACCGCCGCCGTTGCATGTTGCAAAGGCAAAGCAGCTGAAACAGAAGAAGTCCAACTATAACATGCTGCATGTGCATGACAGACAATTTACCTTGCATTCGTGTTTTCCTGTGTGGAAAAGGATTTGAGAGTTCGCAGTGAAGCTGTCGTGTTTTGGGGAATTCGTGTTTAATTTGTTAAACGCTCGACGCGGAGTTAAGCCGACCCCTTGCGACGTTAGGAGCGCGACTAGTGGTTGTAATTAGGTCCTGTTGGATTTTCGCATGGTAGCGGAGCGGTTGTGCTCCACGCGTAGTGTAAGTAGACGCGATGATGCCAGGAAGTAACCAGGGACAAGGACCTAATGGCCAAGGAAGTGCGCTAGGAATGAACTCACTGCATGTAGGACCAGTAGGGTCGCCAACAATGAACAGAATGGAAGGAGGAGGTGAGCAAGGCGTAGAAAGAAACACAGGTGCTGCAGGTAATTCGCCCACAGGTACTGCGATGCAAGGCAACACGCAAGCAGCAGTAGGAACTGGGACAGCAGCGACACAAGCGGCTCCGGGCTTAGTTGGTCAAGCTGGAAGCTTAGTTGGGAACTGGACAGATGCTACCTCCTGCATGGAATACTTTTGGGTCATATGGACCGATGCGTGGTGGTTTGATGGATCCACGAAACTATAGTCAAAACCAGGGTTTTCTGGGATGTCAAGGTCATGGATGTAGTGGTTGTACTGCATGTCAAGGGTATCCAGGTCAGGGTGTGCATGGACAAGGTCTGTTAGGACAAGGTCAGTTCGGACAAGGTCAAGGAGGACAAGGTCTGACAGGACAAGGTCAGGTAGGACAAGGTCTGCACGGACAAGGGATGCCAGGACAAGGTTGCATGGGAACTGCAGGTCAAAGTGCCCAAGCTAGCACAGGTAGAAGTCAAGAACCTGGACAGGGGAGTGCATGTTATGGAATGCCATGGATGTCAGGTCATTGCGGTGGTGCCCCAGGTCAAGGAGGACAAGGTCAGGTAGGACAAGGTCAAACTGGAGGCATGTGCATGGGACCGGACATTGGCGGAGTAACACCCCAGAATCAAAGGTTGCAAGATGTGCTGAGGCTGATGGGAGGTTTGGAACCGATGCAGTTAATGCAAGTCAGGCAGGTGATAGGTGAACAGGTTGGCCAGGCTAGAGGTGTACCTGAGATGTTTGGACAAAGGGCCACAAATGGGTTTCCTCAAAGTATGGATCCAATGCACGTACCAGGAACATCCGGGGAATACGTAGGTGACGTATTTGCTAAAAGTGAGAAATGGTTGGGAACGCCTCCAACACCGGATTGTGCAAAGTGGACCAGTAGAGAAGCAGAAATCCTAGGGTGGCAAGCTTACATCTATGATTTAACAGCCTGGGCGATGCAAGCCAGCCTTGAGTTCGGAAGTGAGATCGAGCATGCCTGTAGATGGCCAGATCCGTTGCACTGGAATCAATTAGCTGTGCCGCAACGTGCAAGAAGCAGAAGGTTGCTTGCTATTTTGAGAAGTGCGTTTGGAAATCACCCGAGAACTTTGACGTTGATCAATGCATTCAGTGAAGGAATCAACTTGTGCAATGCGGATGTGGGTGTGAATGCAGAGTTGCAAGCTTCGAATGGCTTTGAGCTGGTGAGACAGCTGACCCTTGAGTACAGCATCAGGACGAGGAGTGAGGCACTTAGTTTTAGAACGGCATTGGCAGGAAAGTCTTTTGCACTGCATGGAAACGAAACGAGTGCAAGTACGATTGTGACAGATACAATCAGAAAGATAGACTTTGAAATGGCCAGGTATTCTAAGTTGCTGGGAACACTGTCAAGTAGAATTGATGCCACAGGGTTGCATGTAGCCGAAGCTGATTTGGTAGCTGTTTTGCTACGTAGTTTGCCTGAAGCAGTCAGGACGTTTTGTTTGCATCACACTGGAGGTGAGTCGTACCAAGCTTTTAGGGCCACAGCACTGAGATGGGAACAGCAGCAGCGTGCTTTCGCTGAGTTCCACCCCAAGAAAAATCTATACCAGGTCACCCAGGTGGAAGGTTCAGATGAATCCACTGTGCAATATGATATGTCTGCAAGTGATGGTGATGGAAACTGGAATTTAGATGCAGTAGGGGGTGTGCGATGTGGTACATGTGGAAGTAGGAGACACAGTTCAAATGCATGTGATGTTGATTTGTCAAAACTGAAGTGTTTCAAATGCCAGAAATTTGGCCACATTTCTGCAAATTGCCCAGAGAGAAAGAAAGGAAAAGGAGTAATTAAGGGCAAAGGAAAGCAGAAAGGAAAGAAAGGCAAAGGCAAAGGTAAAGGTTTTGGCAAGAAAGGAAAAATGAACGAAGTAGGATACGATGAAGAATGGGACAGTGCGGACATGTGGTGGCATGACGATGGTTCTTGGTGGGAGGACCAGTCATGGTATGAAACTGCACAGGTCTGGAATGACAGTTGGAATGAATCTTGGGATTGCACGTGGCAAGAAGGACAGGAGAATTGGGACGAATCTTGGAGTTGGCCTGCGACGGATGATCAGCAGCAGAATGCGAGTGCAGGTGGAACAACTCAAGGTGTCCAATCCTTAGTGCTGAGTCCCTTGATTTCCGAGATGTTTTCAGGTTTTTCGACAGGTTTGACACTTGAAACTGAAATTTCAGACGTTTTTGATGATGTTTGCAGTCATTTTTCAACCGATGAAACTGTTTTTCATGTCTCAATTGCAGGTTTGCAGTGTTTAGAGTCGAATCGACTTTTCTGCACGTGTCAAAACTGCATGACTATTAGTGATGATTTTGCAGCGAACTTAGAGTGCTGCCAACTTCGAAACGTGAGACTGAAACTCTTTTTCAACAGGTTGCCACCAGCATGTTTTATTTCTGAACCTGAGTTTTTCATCAGTGGAGAATTCGTTCCATTTTCTGACAGTGAATCTGCATGTTCAGTTGTCATGGACACCATGTTTGGCGATGAATTTGATGACAGTGACAGTGAAACGGAAACGGAAACTGAAACGTGTCAACTTTGGAATTTAAACTTTGGATGGTTGCATGAAACAACACCACAGGTAGATTCCAATTTGTTGTGTGGCATGTCTGCAACAGGGACCACCGACCTTTCAGGGACTTTGCATGGAGCTCTACACCGTCCGGTTACCTTTGAGTGTGGTTTGCAAGGTTCAGAGGTGTCAGGTGATGTTGCGGTTTCCCAAGACTTAATTTCTTCAAACTGTCATCGAATTCAGTTGCAAACAGTTGGAACTTCGACTTTTCTGAACGTGCATGATACTGTTTCTCATGAGTTTGAACTGCATAGATATTCACCTGTTTTGCATCCATTGCTTTCAGAAATCATGATGGGTGATGAGAGCCAGCACTGGTGGTTACTGGACTCCGGTGCGGCTGCAACTGTGATGGCCACTTCGTCAAGAGTGACGTATGGTGCATGGGTTGTTAATTCACAAAGTGACCGCTTCCGAGCGGCAAATGGCAGTAAGGTGAACATAGATGGATCAACTACTGTTTCTGTTTGGGTTGGATTCAAGAAGAAAAATGATAATTTGGGAAGATTCCCAGTGTACCGACAGGCAAAGTTGAAGTGCTTAGTTGGTGGCATCAGCCACAACATCATTTCAACCAACACTCTCTGTGAGTGCGGATGGGAATTCAATCAGAATCCAGAAGGTGCTGAGGTTACTCACTGTGCGTCAGGTTTGAGACTTGACAACATTTGCAACTTTGGTGGATGTCCATGGGTTAAACTTGACCCTGCATGGATGTACCATGATTCTGATGGATCTGCACGGCATGATGATGAATTCATCATGTCAGAGGGTTTGCATGCGGTGCATGGGAATTTGAATCCATTGAGCAGAGCGGCAGAAGCTGCGCTTGAAGCCCATAGGTTGCAGGGACATGTGCCTTATGATCCAAGGTGCACAATATGTGCGCGAGGAAAGTCAACCTTTCAACATCGACGCCGTCGAGAAGGCGCTCTTGAGACTGAGGTGCAAGCCGACTTTGGTTTTCTAACCACTCGTGGTGAAATGGTTGAAGATGAAGCAGACGGAACTATCAAAGTTCTGGTTTTGACTGAGTTGTCAACAAACTGCGTTGGCTATGTCGTTGTGGGCCAGGAGACAAGATCAGTGAAGAATCAAATATGCAAGTGGCTGGATCATTTCGGCCTTGCATCGTCAACGTCTTCCGTGGTCCTGCATACTGATGCCGAACGAGCAGTATCTGAATTAGTCGGAACCAGTTCTGACAAGTATACATTCTTGGTTCGACGTGCACGACCTCAACAACACCAAAGCAATGGAGGAGCTGAACGAGCTGTGAGAAGACTTAAGGAATCCCTTGCTGTGTTGCGTGCTGAGATGAACCAAGGTGGTGCTGATGTCTGTTTTACTGCACGTGGACTGCAAGATGTTGCAACCTACATTGCATTGAGCCACAACCATTTTTCCAAAGCTCATGGAACTGACTTTTCTCCATTGGAATACTCCACACAACGAAAGTTGTCTCGACCTTCCTTTGCAATGTTTGGTCAAACTGTCCTTGCCGAATTGCCCAGCAGCATGCGAGCCCAATCACCAAATGAGACGAGAAGCATTGAAGCTGCATTTGTGCATTCAGGTTTGGATACTGGACCAGTTGTGCAAGGTGCTGTCAGAATTGATGGTGAATTAGTTCTGAAGCGCTTTGTTGCAAGGAATGTCAAGCCAATCACACCAATTGTGTGGAACCAAGTCATTGGTGATCAGTTGTTTTCTGAGATTGAGGGTGGACAAGTGCAAGGAGAACCATTGCCAGCACGCGAAGGAATTCGCATTGAGCCGGCTGCCCCGAATGTTGAAAGACCAAGATTGCCTGATGCCAATGTTGAGCAACCTATGCATGAAGATGATGTTGTTGAGTACCCAGATGGCGCTCCAGGTGATCTAGTGCGAGAGATGAAAGAACCCGATCCAGGCTTCCGAGCCCCTATGCCCAAGAAGAGACCTGTGGAGTCAGCTCCATCTCAACCGAGAAAGTCAGGTGAATTGAAGATTGCCCGACAAGACCCAATTCGTGCATCTACTTCTGATGGACCTGCATTGCCTAAAGCGTCTCCGAAAGTGTCACCAAAGTCTCCGTCTCCGTCTCCAGATGTTGCTAGGTCAGATGTGCGTGTTTTCCCAAAGACACCCCGGTGTCCTGCATGTGATTCTGGAATGGATGTACCTGGAATTAGGCATAATGCTGAATGTAAGAGAAAACGTGCTGCATTTGAGGCGAGTGAAACTCCCGTTGAAATGCCAGATGTTGTGCCTAATGTTGCAAGACCGAGACTTGAGGTGAGACATGAAGATATGGAGGTTGAGACTGAGAATGGCCCAACTCCGGTTGGCGCAGGTTCTGAGGAGGTTGGTCTAAGTATGGACACTGAAGGTTCAGGCGTGAAGAGAGAAGCAGAACAGTCTGTGCAAGATCTAGAGGATGAGATGGCTGCTGAACGCGCAGCTGGAACTCAAGAACCCATGACTCTTGATCTTTTTCACATGGACAATGCATGTCATGCCTTAGGACCTGTTGCATGGTGTTTGGAACAAGGACCAGAGAATGCACGAGCCACGAGTCCTGAGTTGTTTGACGCTGAGCTTAATTCAATTAAGTTTGCACATGGGAAGGATCACCAGTGTGTGAAGGTGAAACTTGGTGGTTCAGAAGTGCTGCTATGGAAACCAGATGAAGTAATTGATGACAGCTCACTCATGCAACTTGACGTGGACTTAGGTTTTGAGGGTATGAAAGAAGAAATTGGTAATTTAGAGAAATGTGGTGCTGGTAGAGTCATAGGACAGGCAGAGGTTGATGCATTGAAAAAGAAACACCCGCTCATGCGTGTGATTCCAAGTAGATGGGTTTCAGCATACAAAAGTGAATCACGAGTCAGAGTCCGAATAGTTGCAAAGGACTTGAATAAAGGAATTAGTGCACGAAAGCTGGGAATTTCGAGCCCGACACCAAGCATTGAGGGCTTGCATTTCGTTCTCACTCTGGCTGCCCAACGTGCTCTTCGACTGAAAGGACTTGATGTTTCTCATGCCTTCATGCATTCACCCCTTCCTCATGGACTTGTGATTGTGCTGAAACTACCCCTCTCCGTCTCTATGCCTGATGGCTCACAAGCCTACTTGTTGCTCTACAAAGCCTTAAATGGTCTTCGGGATGCATCGCTGCACTGGCTGAATTTGCTGAGTGACAGCATCCGTGGTGTTGGATTGACTTCTGATGAGGTCGAACCATGCATTTATCAGGGTGTCGTGAATGGAGAACTTGCACTGCTTGTCGCATATGTGGACGACCTACTCCTTTGTTGCCAATCTGAGAAAGCTGAGAAGATCGTGGAGAAAGCAATTGGCAAAGCCGTGCCCTTGAAGGAGACCGGAATCATCCTTCCTGCACGACATGGAGGTGGACGTTTAATTTTCATTGGCAGGCATGTGCATCGTGGAATTGATGACGACTCTTTGACAATTGGCGTGGATCCAAAGTTTTTGGATACGACCTTTACTGAATTCAACATCACAAAAGGATCTGCATCTGTGCCGGATGTGGCCGGCATTTTGGACAAGGCCATGGGCGACAAGAATCAATTGCAAGAACTCTCTCCCTCTGCATATTCACGATTTCGCCGAGCACTTGGCAAGCTTCTGTGGATGGCGCAGTCTAGGCACGACCTGAAACTATATCTCAGTCTAATTGGAAGTCAGCAAGCAAAGCCCAACCAAGGCACTGAAGCTGCCATTCGTTCTTTGCTGCGATTTCTGTTTGAAGATGTGGGAACATGTTTGAGGTTACCATCCCCAGAATATGAGAATTTGATGATTGGGCCTGCAAGACATTCAATTTTGCATTCATTCTCTGATGCATCGTTTGCTCCATACAGATTCAATGGTAGAAAAGGAATTTCTGGTGGAGTTGTGTTTTGTGAAGGTGCATTGGTTAGGTCATTGGCTAGACAACAGCAGTCTGTGTCATTGTCCTCTTGTGAAGCAGAATTGTATGCATTGCAAATGGTTGCCCAAGAATCTGTTGCGTTTAGCAATTTTTGCCATCGTGTTTACACAGGGATTGGTGAAATGAGAGAGAGAGATGTGCCACAAATCTTGCTGGAGTCAGATAGCTCTTCAGCCTTGCAATTGTTGGTCGGACAGGATATACCCAAACGAAGTAGACATGTGGAAATTCGTATGGCCTGGATGAAAGCTAAAATTAGCTCAAATGAACTTTTGGTTGAACACAGGGCCGGAACGGACAATGTGGCAGATTTGTTTACCAAATGTTTGGGGACCAAAGATTTCCTGAGACACCGCACAAGCTTAGGGTTTGAAACTCCTGAAGTACCGATGCAAGACCTGCACAGAGTTCGTGATGTCATGCTCATCAACAGTAGGGTTGATCACAAGCAAGATGTTGCGTTTGTGGAAGTTTGTTGTGGGACTAATTCAGCTCTGAGAGAAGCCTGCAAAGTTGCACGCATGCCCTATATCGGTATAGTCAAACGAATGGAAACTCCGGACATGTTTCAAAAGGTGAAAGAGTTTGTTGAGGTTCATCAACAGTTAGGCTACCGTTGGGTGCATGTGCACGCTTCTACTCCTTGTAGCTCAGGGTCGCCACTCAAGAATTTTTCTGCAACGATCGAATCAGAGGCAGACAGGTCATGGAAAGGTATCATGGAGAACGTCTCTAAGTATTTATTGCTTGGGAATTCGAGGTCTTTCGAACTGCCCCGAAACAACAACATATGGAAACGCGAAGAGACCAAACGAGTTTTGAAACAATGTGGTTTGCAGTTTGATGCTGAGGTGTTTTTATGTCAAACCGGTATGCAAGCACCGAATGGACTGCCTATCGGTAAAGTGCTTATCTTTTGTAGTGCGTCAGCTGGTTTTTGCAATTTGCTCACAAGGCGTTTTGGTTGGTGCGAATGTGAGAAACATGCAGGGATGTACGATGTCAACTGGACAGCAACCGGTGTGTATAACAAAGAACTGGCAAAGGCCATTTTGGCCGCAGTTCGTGCTGGACGAAAGGACCCCTGAGCATGTTCATGTTTTGTTTTGCATGTCGCATGGAACAACCAAACCAAACAAACGTTTTTTTTGTGTTTTGACCTGCATGATGCATGATTTTCTTGAAGAAATGTGCGTGGCAGGTGGAACTGTTTTTGTTTTGCTTTGCACGTCTCCGGACGTCGCCAGTTTAAAAGGGGGACGTGTGATGTGTGAAGGAAAGTTTTTTTTGGCATGTGGAACCAAAGATGTTTTGCATGTCTTATTTCAAACAAATTTGAAACCAAACGACAGTGATGTGAAGCACTGCAGTCATGTGAAGCACAGTTGTTTTATTTTTGCGAAGCACTGGCGTACGCGAAACACAGTTTTTGATGTGAGAGACAGTTGTTGTCAAAGAACTGCATTGATGTAGAAACACAGTGATTTTTTTGCATGTTCAGTCATGTCTGCATGTTCAGTTGATTTTGCATTGGACTGATGTGGACAGGGTTGGACAGAAGTTTGTTTTCGTTTTGCAACGTTTTGGATACAGAATGCAAGTCAGAACACTGCCTGGAGAACTAAGGATGTCAGGTTTCAGAATTCACTCACACGCCCAACTTAGCAGTTGCGGACACTTAGGAACCCCTGAAACAGCTGAACTGCTGCACTCGACTCCTGCGTGTGTGTGTGTGAGGGTTGAAACAGTTCACAATTAGGAATTCGGTTCTGACGTGACGCCATGGCTTCAAAACCACAGCAATGGCATAGTGATGCTTCTGGATGGTACCGACAGGGAGAGAATTCGATGCCTTACAACCCAAGTGACCCAGTCTTGGGAACGGACATGACACAAGGAGAATGGGACCAATTGCGCGAGTTGATGCGCAAAGCAGAAGCTGGTGGAAAAATGAATGAACTATTGACCGTCCACAAGAAAGAGGTCAAGAACGCACCTATGAACAGATCATATCCACCAGATGATGATGATTGGAAGGACTGCATGGAACACATGTGCCTCCAAGCCCCTCCAAAGTGCATGCTCCGACAGGCTCGAATTCATCTGCTGCATCGGCTGCACCGTCTGGTGCTCTATGGCCGGATGCCTACAGCCAGAATGCATACAAGGTGCCTCCGACAACACCGCCGCCTACTTTGCAAGCTGGAGGGAATTCAGGGATCGTCGATGCACGGGAATACCACAAGAAATGGCAGGACAGGCCATATGATCCCAATGACGACCCTTGGATTGAGGAGGATGCCAAAGACCCAAAGAATGACAAACCTGTGATACAACTTTTTGGAAATGTGGTGCAGAAGAATGCGGATATTGCAGAGGCTAAAGCTGCGGCTGCAGCCATTGCTGAGATTGCCAACCGCTACTGTGCCGATGCTGATGGACAGTCTGCAGGATTTCCAAAATTCAATGCACAGGTTCCTCTACCTCCTGCAGCAAAGGCAGACCCACCGATTTTGCCTGCATCTGCAATTGGAAGTGAGAAAGCGTTCCAGGAGCAGAAGGGCAAGGGAAAGAGCTATGACAAAGGTGGGAAGCCTGACAATACCAAAGGTGGCAAGCCGGAATTTGCGAAAGGTGGCAAAGAGTTTGAGAAGGGTGGCAAGGATGACAAAGGTGGCAAGAATGTGGCAAAGGGAGAATTCAAAGGTGAATTCAAAGGAAAGGATGGAGAGAAGGGGAAGCAGGGTCCCAAAGGACCAGCTCTGCCTCCGCCCAAAGCTTCTGGTTCGAAGTGTGCACGCATCTCCGAAGAGCCTCCGGAGATTGTGGAAGGCAATTCGAACAAAATGCATGACAATGGCGCTATGACCGATGGCTCCAAGAGACGGCATGAAGCTGTCGAGTCAAATTCGGATGCAGAGAGTGCCAGCAGCGTTTTGGGGAGCTATTCATTCATCTCCGACACCGGCGACTCCCCGCCACTATTTCCAAAGGTGCAGTCAGGGCTGCCAGCAACCCACAAGTGGGATGACAATTGGAAAGATGCCACAATCGACTATGAGGAGGTCGATTTCAATGTGCCACAGCCTGCATGGATCAAGGATACATATCACTGGTCATGCACGCTTCTCAAGATGGGCCGTTTTGCCGAAAAGCCCATCACCTACCATGACTTTGTTGTGAGGGTCTTCAACCAAAGCATGGAGGAGTGCCGCTACGCAAAGAAGATGATTGGCCAGTTCCGCAAGAAATTAACTCCAACGCCAAGGACACAGGGTCCGGATTTCTGTGCATTCTTAATTCACTGCAGGGTAGACGCATTCCTCAATGCCGGCTATGTCTACCAGCGTGAATTCTCTTGGCGCTAATGGAGTGATTGCGGATGCCAATGTGGAGCTGGATGTGGCGATTTTTGGTTTTGCATGTGCAATGTGCCTGGAATTTGTTGTGATGAATCCTCTCTGCAGAATCTTTGGGCTTCCTTTGCGATGAGCTGGACTGCAGGGAATTCGTTGTGGAGCAATTTCAATGTGGCACTTTGACACAGTTCTTTTCATTTTTCTACATCAATGAGTATGTGGACAAGGTCAATGGATTACAACACAAGGCTAATTCAAGTACACAGGTATTTTTGCAATACATCTGCAACTGGTGTGAAGATGCGACTTTGTGTGCAAGTCCTCACTGGAGGTTGAACAGATGAAAGCTTTATACATATGTGTGGCATGAGAGCCTTTGAGACTTCTCTGGATTTTTGGCTGACTATGGATGGGAAACGCAGCAAAAGGGGGTATGGAAATATACACTCCCGTGCATATGGACTGCATGTGCTACGTTTCTGGATGTAACTTGCATGGTGGCTACAACATGATGTTGTCAATGGTTTATTTGGGCAGAACTCTGAAATTGATGCAGAATGGTTTGAGAACAACTGGAATTGGTTACAATACCGTGAAGATGCGTTTTATGTGCATGTGAATGTTTTTCGTCAACTTGGTGGAGAAGAAGAATGTTTTTGGAACTGAAATTCATTTGCAACGAGGTTTTCTGGACTGCAAATGAATTTGAAGATGATTTTGGTATCGACGACCTTTTGAACAAGCTCAACGTTGTTTTTCAAACACATGTGCATGCGTTTTCAACCACAACCTTGACTGGATTTGTTTTCTGCATGATGCGTTTTATTTTCGGAAGCTGCCAACTATTTTTGTCAACAGTTTGGATGTTTTTGGACTTTGTGCAAATAGTGCGTTTGAAGAGAAGATGGAAGTGAAGCTGATTTATTTTTGGAAAGATGGTGAATTCAGCTTTACTGAATTCACCAACATGTTGATGATGTTTGTCTACCGCCGCCGTTGCATGTTGCAAAGGCAAAGCAGCTGAAACAGAAGAAGTCCAACTATAACATGCTGCATGTGCATGACAGACAACTTGCCTTCGTGTTTTTCCTGTGTGGAAAAAGGATTTGAGAGTTCGCAGTGAAGCTGTCGTGTTTTGGGGAATTCGTGTTTAATTTGTTAAACGCTCGACGCGGAGTTAAGCCGACCCCTTGCGACGTTAGGAGCGCGACTAGTGGTTGTAATTAGGTCCTGTTGGATTTTCGCACAACGGGCGCCGACCACAAAAATTGACAGACAGGTACTGGTGCCTGGACTTTGTGTTGACGGTTCCTCGGTCCATCCCAAAGTCTACAGGTTTTGGGTGAAGGATTTGCAACCTTGAGGTTCGCGGTGAGTGAAGCTGTCAGGTGTTTTTGACATCGGAATTCGTGTTTAACACGAACAAAAATTTAGTTTAAACCGCTAACGGGCATGCGGAGTTAAGCCGACCCCTTGCGACGTTAGGTGCGAGCCCACACCACCCGACTCCTAAGAGCGTTAGGGACAACAGGGCTTGCCCCACCTAATTCCTGGAGGTACGCACTGTGTTGGATTTGCAAGCCGGCACAACTAGTTGATGACCCTGCAGCATCACTCGCGAAATGACGCGGATCCTGCGTGAAAAACAAAAGCACTCACTCATCGCCCAAATGATGAAACCAGCAGAGGGTGGTGATCACCCCCGCCAATACAGCAGCCAGTAGCGCCGGTAGCAGTAGCGCTACGCACGCAAGACGTCATTTGTTTGGATTTCAATGACGTGGCGTTTTCTTGCTTAAAGCAGGCTCGGAATCATCCATAGTTGTTCCAGTGGTATCCTGGTTTCGGCTCCATGTACTGCCGATTCCATACTGCATGGTGGGACCATTGAGGTGCGTCATGGTTGATTTCAACTGAATCTCTTTTCATGTTATATTCTTTGAGCATGTCGTCTAATTCTTGTAGGCTAGCGGCTCGATGAATACAACATTGTCTGACGGCCATCCCACGGGCATGTGGGAGTCTTCAAGGAGTCCATCACCATTTTGTTCTATGATTGTGCCCAGCATGACATCAATGGTTGCTTTGAGGCTAACCTGTGCCCGTTTGCACTTCCACGTGTCAGGTGCTAAAAGGCATCTGGTAGCCAACAGTTCGAGCGATGGGAATTCTGGTTGATCATTCGTCGGCAGCACCTCTTCTTTGATGACTAACAGCCCGTGCAGTGGCTGGGGTTGTTCTTTTTGAGGGTCTTGGTTAGGTTGGGATGCGGTATTCTTGGGTGTTGTGTTGTGTCTTCAAACCAGGTGGGGCGGACCGACTGGACACCTATGGGACTGGCGGAACTTGCGGTTTTGATGCTTTCTCTGCGCAGGCTATGGTATACGGGTGGGATCATCCATGCCGGCACGAAAACTGTGATAAACTGCATGTTCCAAATGACCTGCAAATTCTGATGATATGATGATGATGATGATGAGAGCGACGTAGGTAGCCACAACCTTCTCGAGGACCAAGGTTGAAATACGAATTGCCATGGGCGCGTCGACCTTGCACTGTACAATGAAATGTGTCCACATCTTGGGAGAGTCTTGGTCGTATCCGAGTAATATGATGAAGGGGTTTGTTACGTATATATCGGGTGTACCGGTGATCTGCTGGAAACAACCTCTGGAGGCCGGACCTGTGCCGGTCTCAACATTGGACAAGCTACCCGTGGGATCAGGGATGATTCTGTGGAGTGTGAAATAAACAAAAGAGACCACAAAAAGGGAGAACTATGAACTTCCTTTCCTATCTATCGCCCTGAGTTTAGGAAGGTGAAACGTATATATCATACCGTAGACACTGGTGACTGACATGGTACTGCAGAAACCTGTGGTGGCCCCCGATAGGGACCAACCTACCTGGAGGGCTCCTCGTAGGAGTTCCCTCTCCTGGCTGCTTTGTACCAGAGGACCGACACAAGACTGTAATCCCGTATAGTATGTAAAAGAGTCAGCACATTGTCCAGGGGAACATGATTATATAGTATCACGCTAGGTCTAAGGAGGCTTCCGTGTGTGACATTTCCATGGAAAGGAAAAATGTACAGTTGTTTTCGCAAAACCACGCCTGGATCCGGCTACCATTGCGGGGATTCCTAGCCCTCCTGGTTTCCTCCGGCTTCGCCTTTCCCTGTGCCCTTGCCTTTGGCGCCTTTGCCTTTACCATCTTTGCCTTTCCTATCTTTTCCTTTTCCATAACCCTTTCTACGACGCACCGCAGGTCCGCGGTCTGGGAAAACCTGGAGTTTGTACTGATCTCCCGTTGTATGCTGTGAATATACATATAGGGCCCAGTTGAGCATATTTTTGACTGCATTGAACGCCACGCGAGAGGGCTCACCTTGTTGCAGACGTAGGTTATACCGATTATCCCCAGCGCGAGAGCAGAGGTCCACCAGGGGTGCCACATTAAATGCATCCAAAGTGGCCTTTCGTGCGGCTGGGGTGTGCCACTTGCGTCGGGGGTTATTGGCTTGGCTTGTGGCCGAGAGCTCACCTTCTTCCACCTCGCGTTCGAATACTTCGCGGATTTCACGCATGAGAACCTGCCCTGTGCGCTCGCGGATTTCTGCATTTTCCATCGTTTTGGCTGCCAGATCTTTAAACATCTGGTCAAGACCAGGCGAATTTTCAATACGGAGATAGCGGTAAGCAGTTTCCAGCTCAAAGCGATACTCCAAGTTTTCCATGCGGTCTTCATGGGTGCGGACTTGTCCTTCCATCGCGGTGAGGCGACGATCGAATTCGTCCAGACGTCTCTTACGGGCAGGGTCTTGAGCATTGGCGCGGGGTTGGCGTGCCATTGGGTCACCAGGAGGAAGGGCACACAAAAGATAACTACCTTGATGTTCATCATGGCTGCGGGAAGTTGTAGCTTTATTCGTTTTTTTTTTTGAAACTGTGGTGGGGTAGTAGAAGAGGCAGGTGGACTTGGATAGGCGAATCGAAGGAGTCTTAGGACCTACCGTCCGGTTCGACGTTTGGAGAGTTTGGTAATAAGACCATCCCGGAGGGCTTCGGCAGAGTGGGTGTAACGTTCATGATTTTTCCTGCTTTGAACAGAGACAAAAGGGGGGTGATCACAATATTTACACTTCCTGTTGGCGGGATCCGGACCACGACAATCTGGCTGGTGTTGTGGTAGATCACACGATCGAAACATTTCTCTGCAAGAGTCACATTCCAGAAGCGGCCAACGACCTTGTCGAGGGCCCTGTGCTGCTGCAGGGCGACGCATACCTTGCCGGGGGGGTCTTCTGGGTGCGGGTGGGGGCGGAGGTGTTCCCATCGGTCCTGCAAAATGTTCCGTCCATGCGAATGCGTGAGGGGAAATCCGACCCGCTGCTCCTCTATTGGCTAGTCTGTCTGCTACTTCGTTTCCATATATGTCCGTGTGTGCTCGGACATGTTGAAAATCTACCTGAAATACCCGGCGTGTGGCTTCCAGGAGCAATGCCACCGTGTCAATGAGTTCTACATTTTCGCGACCTTTGGTAAGTCGTGTAACCACCCCGTATGCATAAGTTGAATCGTAATATATGGTAGCCCTACGGGGATGATCCTGCGGTATATTACGATGAATCATGAGAAGGTAACGGCATGCTTCCCCTATAGCGCTAACCTCACCTGTGTTGTTGGAATGTACTCGAGCTCCCAACCAAATAGGGTCATATGGTGTGATATTGACTGGTCCGTATAATACCGCACGCCATGTGGTGGACATGTTTGGGTTTGGCACATCAAAAACGGCTACTCCCCATCCCGCTTGTGGTGGTGACTCTGCCGATCCGCTACTGCCCCCTGACCCATCAGTATATATGTGCCAACTCTGGGGTAACGGAATAGAAAGGGATGTGTCCGGTCCTGGGACCTGTGCGTCATCATCTATGTGACTGAAACGAGGTAACAGAACTTTGGCGGGACATCGATGGGATTTAAGATCTCCAGCTCGCCGAAAGGTTTGTAGACACGTCGAACAAGAAAAAGACTGAACAGTAGTTTGTGCAGGGTCACAAATGGCATGCATAGCTTCGTAATGGAATGCTAACAAGTTGTGCTTTGCGAACATTTGATTACAAACTGGACATGTCAATGTACCCCCATCCCTTGCACGCACCCGATTGTCCTGAGGGAGTTGGCCATACTGTCGTCGTTCGACTCTACGATGGTCACCCCCCCGGCGACGCTCCCCCAACTCGTTATCGCTATCTTCATAGTTTCGTTCCCCTTGTGCATGGTTGACCATAGCCCAGCGTGGAATGGGTTGTCCTACGCGCCATGTGTCTAGTTCCCTTTCTCGTTCCAAAAGGACTACTTCTTTGGGGTATGCTGCATGTACCATTTTATGCCATTGTGTGCGATTCTGCGCTAGGCGATACCAGTCTATTTCCGAAATGTTCGCATCGCGTAAACATGCATTCAACCATTGGGCCTGTTTAAAAGGACTGTGTTGTTTTGCGCCTGCGTCGGATATCCAACCAAACAGTAGTTGTTTTTGTGGGGCTGTAATGTCCATCCTTGCTACATGTCCGAGCCATAAAAGAGATGCGCGCCGCGCGGAGGTCAGAAAAGGTTCCCATTGTACCATACGACATAATATCGCATTGCTTAGCCCACACCGTCTCAAGTTATAGGTCCGCACATTGAATGCCCTACGTACCGCAAGATTGATGACCGACTGCAACCGATTCACCTGACTGGTTTGCCATGACCTGGTGCGCACAAAAGAAAAAAGGACCCCTTTGACTACAGCTTTGAGCACACGGATGCGCACTGACAATTTGAGATCCCGCCTACGTGTGTGTACCTGACGACCTTTCGACCATGCTGCTGATATCTGCTCTACACGCTGCACACCCTGACGTACTGCTCGATCTGTGTCTGCTGTGTGCCCAGCACGCTCAGATAACATAGCTCCTACATGTTTCACTATGGTGGTTTCGCCTTGCGCTGGAACATCAAATGCTGGGCGAGCGGTTTGGCAAACGCGGATACTTTCTGTTTTGTGCTCGTTGACTCTGCCTGCAAATGCTGTAACAGTTTGTCCAAAAATGGGTTCTACGTGTACGATTTCGTCCGCTACTCCTACAATCGCCGTATCGTCTGCGTACGCAAAGTCGCCAATTCTGGCTTGTTTTGTATGTCGGCCTTCATCATTACGATCATTTCGGCGTTTTGCGACCCGTCCATCTACCTTATACGTGATGTCAATCCCCGGGACTTCATTGATGGTCTCAGCTGTGCGCGCGCGCCGTGCACGGAACACTTCCATAAGTGAATCGTGAAAGATGTTAAAAAGTATAGGAGATGATGGGCACCCTTCCCGCAGACCACGGTCGGGTACAAAAGTGCTGGATGTGAATCCCTGGTGACGTACTTTTGTATGAGTCCCATCGTGAATTGCTTTCAGTACCTTGAGAAACTGTGGGGGACATCCCTTTAATGAAAGTATTTTCCATAATGCGTGTCTGGGTACCTTCGGGTATGCTTTCTCCAAATCAAAGAATTTGAATAGTAGTGTGTGGGGATGTACGGACTGTGCTGCTTCCTCTAACAGTCTCCTGGTGACTTGGTGTACATCATCTACCCCTGACCCAGACCTAAATCCGAATTGCAGCTTATTGAGCCACGGATTAGCCCACCGTTGGAGTCTTGCAGCGCAGATCCTGGCCACTAGTTTACTACCTACCGAAAGAAGGGTGATTCCTCTCCAGTTATGTTTGCTACTCCTAGGGTGCTTTCTTTTCCATAATGGAACAGTCACTCCAATCTTCCATAGTGGGGGCCAGTGCTGAGCTTCTTCATTTGCGGAAGCTTGTGTGGCTGACAGCCAACATTCCTGGACGATACGAAAAACTTCCTTTTGTAGTTGAGGGCCTCCATATTTGAGGTATTCCGCCAACATACAATCTTCCCCTCCAGCTTTGCCCAATCTCATATCCCGAATAGCCCGTACCACTTCCTCCCAGGATGGTGGGTCATCCAAGAACATGACTGTGTCCCGTGGTGATATGTCCGGCCAAATAGTGTCATCCACGTCCCCAATACCTTGCTGTATGGCCTGAAAATGATCTTTCCACTCTTCCACTTCAGCGGGGCTACCTGCTTGTATGCGGCCTCCATCCCGATTGCCCTTTCCAACTGCAGCGATTAATTCCTTGACTAGTTGAAACACTTTGGTGCTAGATGGGGTCCCCATAACCCTGTTAGCTTCCTCCGCTTTCTGTGACAGCCATGTAGTCTCCCATTGTCGTACCTTTTGTGCCTTGATCTTACGCGCATGTTGCAAAGCTGTGCGACATTGTTGCATACTGTGTGGATCACCCTGTCGGCGTGCTTCGCGATCTCTGTGTTGTGCATTCATGATGTTGGTATCCAGCTGTTGTATTTCTGTGCCATGATACCGTAACCAGGGGGCCCCATGATGAAGTTTCAATATTCCACATACTTCCACCGCTGTTGTGCGGCATAGGTTGCATATTTCGTCCCAGTTAGGGGATCCCGACAAATTACTTAATTTAGTCTCCACTTGTTGTACCCATCTCATTCGGAGAGTGTTTGCCTCTTCATCCTGACCTCGCATGCGTGCCACGTCCGGCAGGGCGACTCGAGAAGCTGTGCGCGGATTTGGGCTCCAGTGCTTCCCTACTTTCAGGACGAGTTCTACTGGATTATGATCCGTGTATGTCGACCAGGGTGCGGCTACATTACTACCTTCCAGCAGGAATCGACATTGTTTTAAATGCCATACATCAACCCCTTTAACCAGAATATGATCTAGTTCATGTTGGGATAGATACCTAGGATGGGTCCAAGACACTCTGTTGCGACATTGAAAACGACTAGCCACATCTCGATATCCATGTCGTGAGCACCAGTCCCTCCATTCCTGTCCCGGTGTGGTGATTTTGGGATTAGAAAAATGGCCTACAGCATCCCATCCACTAATAGTCCTGTGGTGGTTGTTCCCCATTTCAGCATTAAAATCCCCCATCACTGTTATAAGGCTAGTCGCCGGGGCTGGTTCTAGGATGAGTTCTAAATCATGCCGTAATGTATTTCGTTCTTCCTTTCCGGATGCACTAGTCGGAGCGTATATACCAGCCACATATAAACCCCGTCTCCAGCCCATGCGTGGAAAGGCGATAGCTGCTACTCGTGATGATTTCTGATATACCACTGCTCCTCCTGCTTGCCACCAGTTCCACCATACTTCGGACATCAAAAAACCTACTTGTTGCCTGTGTACCAAATACCATGACTTGCCCCTGTGACGATATGTTCGGACTCCATTTTCCCTGAACATGAGGTCAGTAAGAGTGATGAGGCCCCATCTTTGTAATGCCATACGAGTTAGGAGACATTGTATCTTGAGTTCCTGGTTAATGTACCCTGTAGTGGCTCCCAGCCCTCGAGTGTTCCATGTTGCCATGCGCCACTCACGTTGCCATTCCCTATGTTCTTGTTGTTGTTGTTGGAACATACGAATACGGATATGTCGTGTTTTGCGTTGTTTGACCTTGCGGACTTGCTTACGTACTCTAGCTACTTTTCTTCCCAAAGCGCGAGCTGCTGTCCTGTGTGGTTTGGCTTGTAGTGCTTGTTGGCATTTCCATAGTGCCGTAAGCGTCTGTAGTTTCTCTCTGCGATACAACATTTCTCCGGAGAAGGAAGAGTGAACAGAACACAGAGACAAACCGGACAAAACACTCCACTCGGTCGCGTGGACTCTGACCCCAGAAACCAGGCTATTAGCCTCCAAGACCGCTCCCTTTGTACGTAGAATGTACCAGTGCAGGTACCTTTGGGTCACAAACCTGTTAAGGACACACCCAACTTGAAGACACCAAAGAAACCAACCGCCGACCACACGGTTGACCTCTGTTCCGCCTAACCCGTGCGCCCCAGGGAAGGTCCCTCTGGTAATACAGAGAGACCCAACGGCCCCAAGGTTTGGGCCAGACGGCGAGGTGGAACAATTCCGCTCCCGCAACTGACCCGAACTAAACCTGCCTACACTGTTAACTACCTCGTACACCTCAAGGCGAGAGACTCCTGGGTAACCCAGGATGGGATTAGCATACCCCTGTGACCCAGCGTGCGTGTGCATTGCGGTGTGTTTAATGCGTAGATTTCAGTTCCGCGTTTGGATCCCCATGTACCTTTCCTGCAGGTATACTGTGTGAAAAACCGCTCCAAGTGTAATGCGTTCAAGTCTGTTTCTCCGAGTGACAAGAAGCAACTTTTGGAACACTGAAATGCGGCCAAGGGTAAGGTGCCACTGCTCGCCCGCGAGGAGGACGCGTTCCACCGTTGAGCAGTCCTGCAAATGTATCTTACCTGACCATCGATCACTCTGGTACATGATTCGGAGGGGTCGAAGGATGCTGTGACTTTCAAGCCTAGGTACAGCTCTCTAAACCAGTATTCCTTGAGCATCATAAAGGAAAGGTGAGGTGCAGTCTTTTTTGTGGTCAGCGCCCGTTGCCTTTCGGCGGGTCGCACTTGAGACTCCCTAGTGGACCAGCAGGGATTCGAACGACCACCGGCAGTCTGTCAGCGCTGGCAAGACCAACGCCATACCAACTGAGCCATCGGGTCGCCTAAGGAAAGGTGAGGTGCCCTCACTTCCAGTACGTGCGATGCTGGCATTAAAAGAGTGACCATCCATTCAGCTAAAAATTCCATCATTTTCACTTCGAGTTTGGGGAGGATGGTCTGGACTGCTCGAAGCGCGCCCGCAATGTCCGGGACATGCCTGCGTGAAGGCAGTCCGACCGTTCGCTTGGCATATTCATCAGCAAAGTAGAGTCTGCACAACTTGGAGACCCACTGGCTCGGCTTCTCCATGTCTATGGTGATCTTGGCCAGGGGCCATGGTCTGGAAGCGTGGACAAGCAATGCAGTAATTCAGAAGTCAGGTCTGAGGAGGTGACTGGGAGGGCTTCTCCTTGCGGGCGATAGTCAACTGCTGGCCCTACCGTGCCCTTGCTTTTTTGTGTATGGGTACGGGCGGCTATATGCACTGCTTGGATGGTGGACTCATATTGGTTGACCATAGCTCTTAAGTACTTGCATGCGCGGACTGCTGCTCTTCTTGTGTTTGGCCCATCTTCGGGCTGATTCTTGGCAGCTGTTGCCAGGATGTCTCTCGCTTCTTCTTCCGGCGACCGTTTGGGTTCCGTACCAGGTGCAGGTGCAGTCAGAGCGATGTCTTGAACTGGCGCCTCTTTCGCGCATGGCAAGTGGTCTGGGATTGGCAACGTAGGGTGTAATCGCCATCCATCAAAGAAGTATATACCAGGCAGGGACAGGATTTCTTGCTCTGGGCCAGTTTGTGCTACAACTTGCCCGGTGCGAGCTTTGTACAGTCCTGAAGGCAGGCACACGTAGGTGGGAAAGGGTGTGCGATCAGCCGCGTAGGCATACAGGACGACTTCAGAGAACGGTAGAGTCTGCTCAGGGAGCCACTTATGTTGAGTTGCTAAGCCTGCTTTGACTTCTTGGAGGCGCTCTCTGTTGAACCAGCGAAGGTCTGACCCCCGCACCAATATTAGACGGTATCTCGCCCGCTTCACTTCGTTCGCTTGCTGATCGTGGTATTGGTTGGCGATTGCAAGGGGAGGGAATTCCCAAGCTGGCGCTGAATTCAGTGACCACCGGCTTAACTGTGCGAGATTCTCTTGTGCTGGGTCAGGATCAAAGTCAGGCCACCCCCATGTCGTTTCTCCTCTCCGGATGCCATATGCAATGGTCGCAATCACCTGCGCCATGCCCATGAGCCCCATCATGTCTAGCGGGGAGACAAGCAGGGTTAACGATTTGGACCGGGTGAGTCCGACAGTGATTCTGCCGAGGCAGTCTTCGGTAGCCATTGGAGTAGTACTTGGTGTTTAAAAATCCGATACTTGGCTGAGCTACGATTGATACCTGTGCTGTTCCTCCTGCTGAGTTGGCTATTGTTTCTACGCGCAGGGTGCGGACATAATCCTTTTTGAGCACGGAGCGGTTCAAGTTGTTCTTGTGATCTGTTGCCGTGGTCATTACAAAAAGTCCATCTGCAAATCCAGCATTGTGTGGGAATGGGTGTAGTACCTCTGAGACGAGCGTTTCTAAATCTGTTGCTACTAGGCCATTAATTCTAGCATTTGTGTCCCAAAGAACTAATTGAAACCCTGGTGGTCGGTCAGGGAGTCCTCCAGAGGCGAAACTTCCCAACTCCCACAGGCCGTTGATACATTTGCATAGGTCGGGGTACCGAACTGCCACAACTGAGTGGTATGTCACAGGACTGACTCTTGAACTGGAAGGAAGCATCAACCCCCAGGCATGGATGTCGCTCACTCCGGCGGTCTGGGAGTTTAAGACTGCTTGGATGTCACCAGCCATCGGGAGGAGGGTGGCGGCGTGCTGCAAGATCCAGGCAAGGCGTACCAGGGATCGCGGGAAGTTGACTGTTGTGCCTTCCAGCAGTTCTGCGTCCACAAAGCGGGAGTGCCGTTGCTCATGTGGCTGGGCGGCTTCAAATTGGGCTCTCAGGCCTGGAAGAACAGTGTTGGCTGCTCTGAGGTCTTCCGTATCTTGTGGCGAGAGATGGCTTGTCCATAGCTGACCTAACGTGGGCTGGCCTCGTTTGAGGATTTGACTGAGAGTAGCTAAGCCTTCATTGGCCGAACCGTCCAACAGCCGGATCATTGCATCTGCAAGGTGAGCAGGCATATAATAATTTCGGTCGCTTCGCAGCCCATGCTTTTTGGACAACAGGAGCTGTCGTGATCGTTTCGCGTTGCGGGCAGCCCGATCAATGCCGCCGGGTGTTTGCTCCGAGTCTCCTGTCCACAAGACCAGGGGTTGCTGTCTCAGCAGGCTGATGACTGCAATTTCTCGGTCAGTACCATATTGCTGGCCTTCATCAATGACCAGGAGGGAGAGCTCTTGCATGAATAGCCACCCATTGTGGACCATTGCATGGTAAGATCCTGGGCTACCGTACCCCCGGTGGCTAAAATTAATTGGCACTTATTCAACATTTGCCTTCTTTCTCTCGGGTGTATGTCAAATTTCGTGTGGGAGTAACTGCTCTTGTTACGTTCTTGGTCCCCCACCAACCTGCCTATGCGCCCAAACACCCCCGACAGGGGGTCGAGCCATAGGAGGAGGTCAGCAAAGGATCTGGTACCGGAGTTCTCTTTACAGATGAATAATATTTTGAGACTGTCAGTAATATCGATTTCTATTAAGGCCAGGATGAGGATTGCCATCGATTTCGACTTGCCTGCGCCGAAAAGTCCTTGGATACACAGGTCTAACCGATTGGCAAAGGATCGAGTGCCTGAGTTTTCCTTACATATAAACAATATCTTAAGGCTGTTGGTGGTGTCGATTTCGATCAGGGCGAGGATGAGGACTGCCATCGATTTTGACTTGCCTGCACCAAAAAGTCCTTGGATGCACAGGTCTAGCCGATTGGTGAGCAGTGCCATTGCGTGCCCAAGACATGTCCGTCTAGTTCGGCAGCGAAAGAAAGTGCCGTTGTGCGGGTCCACTGATAGGGTTCGCCCTCCACATGACACGGGATGAGGACGAGGCGCAGCAACTGCCCGCACAAATGCAGCAAATGTGATCGTTTGTTGCCATCCATTCCTTCAACTGCTGTTTGGACATTATAGATGCCTAGGCCAAGGTGGTACCTACAGGGGGGAGTCTGCGCGACAGCAGTCACCTCGCTAGTGGGCTTGGTGCATCCAAACATCCACATAGTATGGAGGAAGAAGGTGCCTGGGAGTGGGCCCCCGTCCCCCTTGACTGTAGCATCTATGGGTTCCAGGTTCTGGCCAGAGGCAAGGTACCAGTCTTGAAGCACTATAGGAGTTGTTCTTGGGCAAAGAAATCGATGGCTGGCCCAGAGAGAAAGGCTACTTCAATGGCTCTGGGGTTGCACTGCCTGTGTATTCGGGTGGCAGGCAGTTCATTTTTACTTTTGGATGAGCGTGGCGTGATAGCAAGGACTAGCCCAAAGAGTATTTGAAGGTTTCTGACGTCGCTCGCTGGAGCATCTGTGGTTCCTACCATTGCAACAAGCCTTCCAGTGCCTATGGGGCTAACTTTGTGATGATGTGCCTCACTTGCCAGGAGATTGTAGACTTCCGTTTGGCCTAAGCTCGGGTGTCGGAACGCGAAGGCATCCTGTCCTCCTTTTACTCTCCAATGGCCAAACTCACTGCCTTTAAAAAGAAATTCGAATGCAATTGGTTGCCATGGCTCACGAATTGGTCCAGCACTCTGCATTGTAAGTCCCGTCTCATTGTAGCCTTCATTGGGGCTGAGCATTGGCAGATAGTAGTCCAGCATGTAAACAGCCATGCGCAGCTGTAGGGTGCCAAGGAAGTGTTGGACCATGGTTGTGTAGTTGAGCAGTTTGGCTCTGGACGCAATGCTGACTGTCGCCAGTGAGGCCAGATATTGAGTTGCATCTTGCTCCGTCCGTACCTGTGAGTTGCGTATGGCAATATGGCTGACCAGTGCTTGGGTTGTGGTCTCTGGCGCTTCGCACATCATGGCTAACTCACGCAGGAGTCGCTTAGCTGCCTGTGGGAGCTCAAAGCTGCACCATGATATCAAACGCAGGGGGGCTTGTGAGTAAACTTCAAAGGGAAGCACCCCTGGGGTACTTTCCAACTTTGCTATGTCCTGTCGTCCCTCTGGAAGGGTAACTCGTGTCCAGTGCGGGTAGTTGTGTTGGGCAGTACCCAGGTATACTCGCCACCCTGTGATGTGTGTGATTGTGAACCCTCTGGTGTTGGAGCATGCAAAGTCGGTCATCTGCATGGTGGATGAGGTGTACCTGTCGATTATGGGACAATCTGGGTGTCGTCAGGAGCGATGGCGGCAGAGCAATGGCTGCTAAAACTGTTTTGCCTTCGAATGAAGAGGGAGCCTACCATGTAGCCTGTTAACTTAAGATATTCCGCAGGACAGATTTCCGGGGGCAGGCACACTCCGACCAATGGCCAGTTGGTGACTTATCCGCAGGATGCCCTGGACATCGGAGAAGTCAATAGGCGCGGCAATTTCCCACTCCTCTCGTGGGGGAGGCTCAGTTCCTTGTTGGAAGTAGTGTCATCATCAGCCTCTAGAGCATCGAAGTAAACCGATTGGTCACTGTCAGCTGACGTATCTTCACGGGGTTTTTCTGTGATGCATGGCACTGTTGGCTCCATGTCTGTATCCGAGTCGTCAGGGTCATCCGTCGCCAAGGAAATGAACCTAATTCTCAGTCATGAGCTGTTGTATCATTCTGGCGTGGGCGTAACCCTGAACAACCGGTACCCGGTGTCAGGATTCTGTTGTACGACTAGGGCTGTGAGAGACTATCAAGGCGGTAGGGTTCAAATGTTACCACTGAATCACTAAGCTAGGGAAACCCCGAACAACCGGTACCCGGTGTCGGGGGTTCTCGTTGCAAAGCTAATCCAAGTGAAGTTTAAAAAAGAGATGGGGGGGCAACCTTTTGAAGCTTATCTATCGCCTTGAGGTGCGAATTGCGTTGCTTATGGCTGACCTAGCTAGACAAACTAGTAGAGCCGCAAAAGCTGCAGTGATAAAAAAGTTACACAATAACAGATGTTGGAAGCATTCCGCACTTACAATGCATCAGCACCGACGAAAGCAGGATTCAATTGACCGGAGACGGAAGGATATGGGACAAAGACCTGACAAGACCAAACAAGTGAAATACACAAGCAGAAATCCCCTTACGCTATCTTAGGGGGGTCATAATTGATCTGGTGAACCCCTATATGTCCCAAAAGTTTTGGGGGGTAACACCCTGGCACTCAACTGCTTTTCTCTTGGCGCAACTGTGGAGTATGGCGGCAAAATACGCCGACACTGATCGGGTGAGCTCAGAGCAGGCATATATACTCTGTGCTAGCTGGCTGCCGGTTCACTCAATCAATGATTTCCATTTCGATGTCCACGATCGGAGAAGCCTGAGGAGTATCTGGTTCCTGGCCATCTTGCATTGTCTTGAGGCGTTTCGTGATACGCCATAGGTTCTCACGGGCTCTAGCTAGTCGCGTGGTGAGCACTTCCACATTCTCACTGGCTACTCTCTGCCAATTCTGCAATGTAGGAATGTCCGCTGCAAAAAGGTCAGCCTCCTGAACGGTTTCACAGGCAGGTTCAAGGCTACTAGCAACGACGGTGTCAGTGGCTTGCGTGTCTGGTGATTCGGTTGGTGTGTCAACAGGCGTGGATATCTCTGCCGGTGTCTCCTTATCAACACTAGGTTGCTCATGTTCTGGAGGCGGCTGCTGTTCACCGCCGATTTGTGCAGCGGGATGAGGGGAGTGTGTGGATAACGCACCGGTACCTAGGGTATCCGTCTCTGGTTCGTGTGTGGCAGGCGGTAACGGTGGCGCTGGTCGCTGGTTGAATAACGAGTGTAGGCCGATGGCTTGCTTGGTGAACTGGAGCCTCTGTCACCGCATTTGTACTGGATTTAGATGGCAAGGCGGTGTCGGCTTCTCCTGTAGTTAGCGGGCTTGCGGCCGGCAAGCTAGCTGATGTTTGGGGCTGTGTGGGATGTGTTGGTCGGCTTTCTCTATCGTTCGTTGTCTCATTTGGGCAAAAACTGCTTGCAATTCCATATATTGCCTTTCTTGATCAGCGACCTGCTGTGGAGTTGTCTGAGTTCCCTTCGGGTCCTGCGGAGTAGGTTCTTGAGGTGCTTGCACGGTCTGTTTCTCTTGAGGTCGTTCCTGCCATCTGTTTGGTTTCGGTGGAGTCGGAGGTTGTACCCGCTTGGCGGACTGGGAAGGTTTAAGCTTATCAAGGCGTGGCTGAATCACATCTCGCAGTTCAGGTGGGTACGCCTCTCCTGTCTCAGATAGCCACTGTATTGATGCTCATGCAACCACAAGGTTGTTCTCCGCAACGGGATGGTTTGGTCATCGTTTACCCAAAAGAGTGGGGTAGGCGGTAGTAAGGCATGGGCCTCTATAATCAAAGGAAGCAGGAAGGCCAATTTCTTCTGCTCATTGAAAACCGCTGCCCCGTTCGGATGAACCTTGAGGTAGGTGTCCTTCCACACGAAAGGTTTCACAACCCTCATGGTGTGGGCAATTTCATTGAAAATGGATAGACTCTATAGACGAATTTGAGTATATGGTGAAGCGACTTCGTAGGCTTTTCCATCCCAGGGTGTTTCTAGGAAACCCCACCGCTCTTTTCGGCTATAGTTGACAATATCCCAGAACTCTGGCGCAAATTCTTGCTCAAGGGCATTATTGAGGGTAGAAAAGATTATCCATGATACCTCGTCAATATGCAAATGGTATTCTACCAGCGTGAAGTCATACGTTGTTCGGCAGTCTCCAACTGCCACTAACTGCAAGGAAGCGGACCTCCCTGGCATCTGGCATGTTCCAGTTCATCCCAGTCGATATGTCTCTTAATCGTGCATCTTCGACTGCGATTGCGCCAGATGGATACGCTGTCTGTTTCGGCATACCAGCAACAGGTACCCAGTGGTTGCACTATCTCTGGCAATTGAGGTGCTTGCGCAGTGCACGGGGATGACCGTCGGTCGTATTGGAGTTCCAGTAGCCAAACGACGGGAACCCCGCGTCGGCACTAGCGCAAAATAGATCAGGCAAAATCAAAAAGGGGGCGAACACTATGCAACACTGACTTTGCAGGTGCAGGTATCCACCACCAAAATTTGAGCCACAGGCTGCTGACAACGTACGACTACAAAGGCTTGGATCAGACAACTAAACACATACGACCCAGATCTTAAGTTTGAGCAGTTTGTGCAGTGGAGTGTTGCGACATGGTAAGGACGGTTGTGTTGAGGTAAAACCCATGCTGCTACGTTATCGTGGGGGACATGTGTTGTGGAGGAGAAAGATGGGAAGGGGGTGGGGGTTGCATGATAGGGCGAGCATGGGGCATTGACAATGAGAGCGGTCGAGACGGGGGATAGCGGAGCAGGGTCCTTGTCAGTGGATGTATTCGGGGTAAAATGGGTGTCGCTGGTTATCTGCGTGGGGCAGGCAGGTGTGTGCACAGTGATATACCCATTACTGGGGCTGGGGCCGGGTGGGCGTGTGCTCATTAGGCTCGGGTAATGCTAAAGGGAAAGGGCGCTGGGGAGCGTTGCCAGTAGGGATTAGAAACATTCAGTTAAGATGGCCTACTAGACATTGTGAGCAGGGGCTGCATTCTCGTATTGTGAACCGGCTGAGTTGAATCACATATGAAAAAGTAGTTGAAACCCTCACCATTACCCAAGGTACCCTTGGGAACAGCAGAAACCTTATAACAACGGAGGTTAGAGTTCCTATGAAACCAAGATATTTTAGGCGCAGTGGGCGGTGAGGGCACTGGCTACTCTATGAAGACGATGGTGCATATGTTCGGCGAACTGCAGGAGGGAGGGAAGGTTTGGGAGGACCAAGTGATCATGCTGAGCTTACCTCTGACCCTGCATAAGGTAGGCAAACCGCCTAGGTTAACCATTCAATTATGCAGTTGCCGGTCACTGGTTATGGAGCGAGGCTCGGGAAAAGGTGGAGCTCCCTGTCCCTATTAATTGCTTTCTTCACATGCTGGCTGTGCATGGCCGTCTCTTTTCTGCTAAGGCGTTCGGAAGGCATTGCCCGTTCCCTGGCGCTAGGTTGGCACTCTTTGTGCGCGGAGGTCAATCAACCCTACCTGTACAGTGCTATTGGGTACTTCAGCGTACCAGAGTGTGCAGGATGCGTTGTTCCGTCGTCAGCATCGCTTGGTCACAGCGGGCGATGAAGCTGCATAGCTCCAGGTGTGCGGCTCGTAAAATGCCGTTTAACACTTGTCCGTCAAACCCTATATCATCAAGGTCATCCATGGTTTTTTCCAACTGGTACTGCAATCTCGTGGCCGCAATTTTAACCCGATGGAAGAAAAGGAGCTGTTGCAGTAGGATACGAACATGGTCAGTAGTTGCACTGCGTGCTGCCCTGAGCATGGAGAAGGTCCGATGTGTGCCACGCTGATCCTAATGAGATACCCTAGCAAATAGATTGATGGAAGAGGAACACAGTAGCGGGGAAGCTTTAGCCAAAATTTGCGGACACATGAAGATATGCGCTTGGAGCACTAACTGCTGCATATGGATAGCAAAGGAACAAAACAAAAAAGGTAAACAAAGTGTTCACCACAGTGTGTTAACTCAATTTTGTTCGGTTTCGTTCGACAATTAACATTACGCAGCAGTATGGGGGTACGTCAGGCACGCGACACCATGGGGGCACAGGTTCAGGGTGTTGCCCCGCTAACGGGCTTAGTGGCTGTCAACTTGGCCATGGCCCCCGACATGGTGGGTGGACTTAGGGCTGTCTGTGACTGCAGGGTTTAGTGTCCTCAAGCCGCTACTGCACTGCTGTGCTATATATTCAGTGTCACATCACTTCATGGGACTCGAGCGACTGGGGGTTGCTACCCAGGGTACCCCTGGGAGCACCCACCATCAACCTGACGATTTCCATGAGGCAGACAAAGGTAGGATGGACAATACATTGGTAGGAGGCTCAGGTAAGTATAGATGAGGTAGTGCGCTGATGGGTTGCGATTACATTCCAATTACGGAGGAAATGCTAGGCATAGTGAGTGGTCCTAATCAGCTACAACTACCAGGCAAGTTGCTGATATAACCTGGTGCTTCAAGTGTGAGGCCGTTCGTTATTTTGAAGAATTGGCAATAGTTGTTACTATGTGTCCTTGCCACCTATTGTGGAATGATCAATGGTTACCCATTAATATATCACTTCTAAGTAACGAGTGGTCGGTTCTGTGGCAGAAACATAGCGGGCAAGGTGGCTCGGACTGGACTGGAGGTGCGTCTGACCTGCCCACAGCTTTACTGTGACCACGGCCCGAGGGCATGAATCCAAGGAAGAGACACTCAGCTTGGGGATGTTCCTATGCTCGATGATGGGTGAGAGTTCAAGAGAGGGATCCGTACCATTTTTTTTTTCTCCCGGTGTCCCCTATCTCTAAACGGTAGCGTGGATCCCCCTTAAACTCATCCGAATTGGAAAAAGGACGAGATAAAAACAAAACCAGCGGATAGATTGATCCACGCGGTCTGATGTTCTGACATCACCAACATGCGGCTAAGATTGGCGTACCACAGTGTATCTCACACTTTTCGGTAACCGCCCTTTCGGGGCTAATTACTCAGCAAGCCTATGTGATATTGAGTGCGCTGGTCTATAGGCAAAGGGGCGAAAAGTAGGCCCATGGTGCAGGACGCTGAACTATCGGGTGCCAGCTTGGTGATGTCTCTATACTCGATGATGGGTCAGGGTGCGAGAAGGAGATCCATTCTTTTTTTTTTTCCCTTCTCTCCACCCGTTCCCCTGAGTGAAGCCCAGGATCCTTCTATAGGCCCGTCAACAAGATCGAGACGAGTTGTGGGGAAAAGTGGAGCCAAGCGGTATGATGCTTTATCATCGTCGAGATGCGGTTAAGATTCACGCACCGCAGTATGGCTCGCAACATTTGACAAACACTCTAGCACGACAACAGCTTAGCGACTGCATAATACTAGGCAAGGTTAACTCACGCTCAATGGGCGGCTGATGTTGGGTTGATGTTGGGTTCATCATGGGAGGCCCGTTCCATGGGCTGGGATTTGCATGAAACAGGTGAGCGACGGCCGGACAACTGCCAATTGGCCACCGAGACGGCACCAAGGACAGCAACTCATGTCTCTACTAACTCACTGCTACTTAGACTATGGTTCGCCTATTCTACGCGGGCGGAAGTAGCTACCCAGGGTACCCCTGGGAGCAATTCCGTCCTGCACAAAATGGCTGGGGTGGGGGACGGCATACAGGTATTTGTGCAAGTGCTCAGAAACGCCACATGGTCACTTCGGTCGTTCACGTCGAGCGCGCAGCTTGGCGAGAGCTTCCAACGGGGTGGTGCAAATGTGCGCGGATCCCTTAGCAGCATGTTGCTTACGGGTGCGTTGAGACGTGCGGCGTGTAAGGGCAAGTACACGGCTACTGGCGGTATGTTTGAGGGTCTCTATGTATTCGTTGCATGGAGCCGCAAGGGAAGTGACTTTAAACCATGGTTGATCGAAAAAGAGCTGATGTTTGGACAGAACTTCCTTTTCAATTTGCCTAACCATGTACTCGGGAGGCGGGGGAGCAACTAAAAAACCATCATGGAGCCACACCAATGATTGCGTAGGGTGCCGGGCGATGAGTGCGTGTATGGTGTCTTCAACAATTAGCGCTTCGAAGTATTCTAACAATCGAAAGGCACTGTCATTATGGTTAACACTGAACGCTGGTCGGAAGCGAGGTAGCAACTGGGTAGTCAGGGCAGTACTTTGGGACCAGAGTTGGTGAAGGGTTGCGCTCAGACTAGCTCCGGGGGAACCATCCACAATGGATCGTAGATGTTGGTATGTGGCATCAATAGAGCTGTTGATAATCCGCAATGGGAGCTGCTTGACAGTATGAGGACAAATTGCTTCCACCGCTTGGATGTAGGGATCGCGGTAAAGTTGAGCACGAAGATCATCGATGGTTGGGAGGGGTACAAGGTCAGGCATAAAGAGTAATCCCAGGCGTCGGACGAGTTCATAGAAAGACCCTTTAAGGTCAATTTCGCAATGGTTGCGTCCGAACAGCAGGAGCCTTGCTGTCCTCGGTATTCTTTGACCTCCCATGGTACAGCAATACTTACGTCCTTGATAGTCTGTGGCTCTAGGGGAATAACCAATTTCAATACTGCTATTTTGTGGTAAGCAAGGGGAGAGATACGATTCAATCAGCTGACGGTGGTGGGGGTGGAGGGTCAGATGCCTGCGGAGGAGTCCGTGGTCAATACTGGGCCTCTCAACTAGGGTAAGTGTTGGTTGAATCCAGGGTTGCTCAAGACATTGAATGTGGAAACCTCCAACTTGGAAGAGAGCTGTCGGAAACGATGGTTTGATGGACACCGGCCCAGAGTCACGGTTGAAGGTAGCGGGGTCACTCCTATATCGGGCCAATAGAAAATGAGAGGCTTGTCCAGCCAAGTCGTCCGCAATGCCGTTTGCAACGCGAGGCAGATATAAGAAAAGGGCATAGGGAAGGTGCAAGCTGACAGTTGTGCGAATGCACTCCAGTGGTTGGTGCATGTCCAGCCTACGTAGGCGGCCTGCGAATTGGAAGTACTTGATGACGGGGAGAATATCACCTTGAATGACTACTTTAGGAGTAAGACGCCGGCTGGAGAGAAGTTGTTTAACCAAAACCGAGACTTCTTCAACCAAGTACAGACAAGCCATGATTTCTGCCTCTATATTATCTGAGCACTGCGGGAGAGCGACTGCTCGACATGCAATTACGCGGGACTGACCACCTTCTATGGCATATACAACGTACCCCGCGCCTCCTAATGTTTCTTCGCGTAGGCAACTACCATCGAACTGACCTACAATCTGTATGGAGGGCTCGAGTTGTGTATCGTCAGGGGAGATCGCTAGAATCAACTCATCCGGACTGATGGATTGAAGTGCTGTGACGGTACACAAGGAGTCAGGCGAGTCAGGGCAGGCTGGTACGATCTTAGCATTGGGGTGAAAACCTGCAAACCGCGCTCTGCCAGGGGTGATGAGGCTCAGCCATGTGTGTCCAAGTGGGAGAACTGCAATGGGCTGATTGGGGGCAATGGTAGTGGTAGCGGTGCAAACGAGGTCAGGGAGTGCTGCCGAGTGGAGAGTAACTGCTTCGTTGGTGGTGGTTTGCATGTGGCATGGATGGTTTTGATTGCCCGCGACAGCATGTTGGGGTCGTACGGGCGACAAAGGCTCCGGGAGGAAACGGGTTGGGATAGCCTGCAGAGAATTGTCATGCAATCGGGTTAACCATTCGGGTACACTGAGAGTAACCGAGGAAGTCGAATGTTGCATTCCTCCATGCTCTAACAAGAGACGGCGGAACTGATGAAGGATATGGCTCGCGACTACGCATCCGGCTGTGTTGACCCGTGCAAGCTGGTCCAATGACCTAACTGGGTTGGATGAAGGGGACAGGGTGTTGGCAACTAAGACAGGAATGATGCAAAATCGAGCCCAGTGTTGTGAGGAGTTATCTCCGTGTCCGCACGCTACACAGGGGGAGAGATCTCGATCGCGGTCAAGCCATGAGGCAGGGACAGAAAAAGACCCCCGGATGGACTCAGCAATGGCGTGCCAGTGGGATGTGGCCGGGATTCCCCATCTCTCGCTACTGTAAAGGGTGGTTGCATTTATATTGTATCATGGCAGCATTTTTCGCAGGCTGGGGCAAAGTTAAGCCCTAGTGGATACAGGCGGGTGCGTACTCCACAGAGCTGGCATGGCTGTTCGGCCTGAAGAGAGCCTGCTAGTCGAAGCCGAAGGCATTCATCATCATCCTCGTTCACTGCCCAGCGTAGTACAGCAAAACGCGCCACACCGTTGACGGCGAGTTTCGGTACTGTAGCTAGACTGGTTAACCATGCCCATGATACGCCACCAGGTAGGAGCTGTAAGCTCACACGAGATTGGAGATACTGCAACGCATGTACTTGAATAGCTTGATACAGGTTACTTTGAGCTGTCGAAGAAATTGAAAGTGCTGTCTTCTGGTGTATTGACCTGCAAGTATGCGCACCAGGTCGGCAACCTTGTCTGTTCCAAGCAGGGGGGTCCATGCTCGGAAAACGCGCTGAACAACCGCTCCTTGCCTTGTCTCTACATCCGGGTACCCCGGTGAGAGAAAGGCGGTAGAGCCATTTTGTCTAAGCCAGTAGCCTAAACACGCTGCGGTCAATGTGACTGCTGGGTCAAGTGCAGGAGCAATACCTAGCCACCTGAAAATATGGGGGAGATACCGTGCTGCAAGCCATGGTCTGCCCAAGATCAGTTTCGCAGAACGTTGTTGGTACAGATTGATATCGTCCGGATTGAAACCAAAGTATGTGCTTTGATAAACATTAAGGGACAATATAAAGCAGTTATTAGCAAGGCTTCTCTGCACTACTGAGTGGGCAGGCGTGGCAAAGAGGGCTAGTCGATGGTTGGCCTTGGACATGGCTTTTGGATTGATAGCTTGCGTGCTTGTAAGCTCTTCCACTAGGGTCCAACCTTGAGGGCTCCGAGAGAATTTGCCGTATAAGAGTAAACCAAGCGCAGTAGATTTACCTTCAATAAGGTGGGCTCCCCAGTTGGAGCATTCTAGCGCATTTAGGGTACTCTGGGAGGCTGGGTGATTGACCAGGACGCTGCATTTGTTTGAACAACTACACTGTGCAAGGAAAAGGGGGTCAATCATGGCAACATGTCCTCCTGCCAACACGATATCTACATCTGCTGGGGTAAGACACACAAAGAGATTGGCTCGGCATACTATGGTGGTAGTGCTATAACCTGCTCTGTGAACAAGGGCTTGTCGCAGTGTAGCATGTCCTTGTAATCCTTGCGTCCATTGCAAGGGAGGGTGCTGGTCAATGTGGCCGGAGCAGGCGCCATGCATATTGATACCACTAGCTTTCCAGCAGTGGTGCTCATCAATTTGGATGCCGGCAGATCTAAGGCGGGTGCATACCTGCCAGGCATCTGAAAGCCATTGCATACCAGCAGTGGTGTCTCCCACCATTGTAGTGTCGTCCACATACCCTTGTACGGCAAGCATACCAGGGATCCGGTTGAGGTAGGTAAGGACCGGGTCCATTGCAACGCAAAAAAGCAGGACTGAAAAAGATCTGCCCATGTCGACGCCAGTGACAATCATTTTTGAGGGTAACAGTTTGCCTTGCACCTTATGCCTACATCGTCGGAAAAGAAGAATATGTCGGGTATACATGATAATCCACCAGGGGGCTTTACACGCTGAGAGGATCTGTAAGATCCAATATGGGTTAAGTTGCTCGAAAGCTTTAGACAGGTCCAAAGAAAGACATGCACATGGTGTGTCGTGGTCAAGAGCAGATTGGACAGATTGTACAGCGCTTTGTGGTTCCCGAAAAAGATTTAATACCGTCTGGGAGGGATGAAGCAGCGGCGCAATGGCTTTGGTCATGACTGTCGCAATGCTTCCGTCAATTACCCTTTCAAAAGTCGATGGCATGCCCAATGGACGGAAATTATCAGCGGTGGGACCCATTTTGGCCTTCGGGATCCATGCTTGAACTGAACACGGGGGAGGGACAGCTGATCTGCAGATGTCGTTAAGATGTGTAACCATAGCTTCCGAAGAAGTACCAGGATGAAGCCTCCATGCAGCATAGGGTATGCCATCTGGTCCTGGGGCGGAGTCATTGGTGGCAAGAACGGTTCTGACAAGGTCGTCTGTCCGAGGTGGGGGGACGTGCGGCCAGGTCTGGACTTGTGCTTTGTACTGCTCCAGGTAATCTGTCCACTCAGGGTCATACTTAACAGGGGGTTGGAACCAAAACTTCCTAGTGGCGAGCATAGCGGCAGACAAGTCCAGGTCTGTTTGGCACTGATTGCCTGCTCCGTCCAGGATAGGCCCATTATAGAAAACTGCTCGTGGGCAACAAGCTCGCAATCTCTGCCACAACGGGGCACATGTGCCTAGGCCGCGACTGCGAGTGGCTTCATCCCTATTCCTGGTGATGAGATGTTGTTGCTGTAACTGAAGATCAAGGAGCTCGAAACACTTCCAAAGGAAGGTACGAGGAACCGTGATCATGGTGGATGATTGGCAGTATTCTTCCAGGGAAGGCCGGAAACCTGGAAGCGCCGCAAGGAGCTCTTGTAGCAAGTGTTTGGAAATGTTAAGAAGTGGTTGGTCCGTCTGGAGATGTTTTCTCAGGGTATTGAAGTCCCGAGGTCGTTTCGGGAGTGACATCCACCATTGCCAGAGCAGTGTCTGCAGAGATTCAAACGTGGGTTGAGAGACTAGGGAAAGTCGGCGGACCAGCGCTTGAAGAGACGGCCAAACTCGTCGAGTATCATGTCGGTCCATGCCTGGCTGAAAGACACTAGCAGGTATGGTCATATGCAGGGGCAGGTCAGGGCTACTGGAGACTGGCGGGCGGTGGCATAACTGGATGGATATACAGGCGTGACCAGAGGACTCAAATAGGCGGTCGTAAAACACCTGGTGCTGGATCAGCCCACGGTTCATGTATTCCGTTGGAAGGATAGCTTTATCAAGTGACGACGAGCCATTAGGACCCCAAAAGGTCGGTTCGTCATTGACAATGTCCTCAGCTTGAGCACAATTTAAGATACGTTGCCAGGCATCAAGCGAGAGGTGATTGCCGTGCGTACTCACATGGCAACTCACTTGTGGACAACGTGATAGAAAGATTGAGACCTCTTGCTTCAATCCTCATGCACTCAGTGAGAAAACGCACAGGCACGGACTTCTCTACAAACCACGCTCTCTGGACGTGGGCACACAGGCATGCACCTTGGTTGATGAACAGATATGGTGTTGTGCGCAATGTGACACCATTTGAGCTTGTCCACAAGAAGCACTACACAGGATCCATTGCTCGGGGACGGCAAAAGTGGCGCAGAGCCCTGTTTTTGGGGAAAGTGGATGGCCAAGATAGCTTTCTTCTTTACTCTGGAAGCCATTTGGTGTTGACACGCAGCATCAGAAGAATTGACACTGACTGGAAGGGACATTTAGCGTTTTACTCAGCTTTCAAGTGCAACAGCTGGGAATACAAGTCTGGATTTGGTGGGCGTGTGGTGCCTACCAAAATCAAGCGTGAGGCACTTTCAGTGGGATTTCACCCTCCTCGAGGTGAGATCGAACCAAGTGCATTTCATGATGCAGATGCCGAAGCAGTGCGTGAGAAGGCAAGAGAGGAAATGAGAGAGGAATCAGAAAGAGCTGAAATGGGTGCACATGATGATCGAGATGAACTTCCTGCGGTTGCAGTTCAACATGATGATGAAACAGTGGAGGTTGGAGATGATGTGGGACCCGACACAGGAGGAGTTCCTGCGCCTTCTCTTGGTGTTGCAGGCAGTGAAGCCCCAGTCACTCCAATTTTTGAGGATGAAGGACCCATGGAAGTTGCATATGTTCCACAGACACCACGTGCTTCTCCAACAACACGTGCACATGGTGATGAAGATGTTGATATCGAAGAGCATCAAGCAAAGCGTGCCAGGGGTGATGATCCCAAGCGCTCAAGACTCCAGAGAATCACTCAGGAGTATGCTTCAAGAATCAGCACTGTGGAATTTGGCAATGAGAAGTTCCACACCATGGACAACTACGAGAACGACCAAGACATGGAGCAACAAGGTGACTCAGCCGATTTATGGGCTGATGAAGATTCTTTGCACTTCAAGGATGTCCCAGAAGATCTTTGGAGTGATTACAACATGGAGCGTCAACCTGACGAACCACCAGAATGGGTTGACATGCTTGCAAACGAAGTTGAGATTTCACGCTTGGTAAACATGGAGGTTTTGATCAAGGAAGAGCTTTTCCAGAATGAAGTTCGAGACTCCTTGACAACGAAGTTTGTGCATGACTGGCGTGCCAAGGATTACACCTTGGATGATGGAAGTGTAACCAAAAGGTGGCTTCGACGTAGCCGCTTGGTGGCCAGAGAGTATGCTTTCATGGAACGCAGAGACGATTGCTTCAGTCCTGCGACATCAACTTATGTGATGAACCTTTTGCCAATACTTGCAACGATGTGCTGAACGACGTGGCTGTGAAAACCATGCAGCAGAACATGTTTTGGCAACAGTTGACATCAAGGATGCTTTTCTATGTGTACCACAAGCAAAGCCCTTTGCAGTGACACTGGCAGGCAGAAAGTACATCATAGCCAAGAACCTCCCAGGCCAACGTCTTGGTGCAAAAGCATGGTACTGGTTTTTCAGAGATTTCCTTTCGAAAACGTTTGGCATGAGTGGTGCACAGAGCAACCATGTCTTTGCCGAAATGAACACTCAGCGTTGATGTTGCATGTGGATGATGTTTTGTTTGTAGGAAAGCGCAGATTTTGGGAAGAACAGTTTTGTCAAAGTTGAAGGAACAGTTCAGCGTTAGTGCATCAGTTTTGGAAGAAGAAGGGAGCTCAATTTCCTTCTTGAAACGGAAGCTGGTGAAGGTTAGCTCTGGTTCCAGGAACCAACATCGACAAGTTGGTGGAAAACTTTGAAAGTTAATTCGGTCAAGTGCGTGTTCAGCATGTGGCATGTGACTCTTCCATACAACTCCCTGATGTGTCTTCAAACTTGACTTCCCGTGATGCCTATGCCTAAAGATCTGCAGTTGGAGGTTTGCTTTACTTAGCAAGGGACAGACCGGATCTCTTGTTTTGTGTCAAAGAGTTGTCAGCAAAGATGGCTCAACCAAGTGTGACGGCGTTGCAAAGGCTCAAGAAAGTCATGGGGTATGTCAAGGGAACAGCATCCTACGCAGTGGTCATCGCAGAACCTGAAGGTGGCCAAGGAAAATGGAAACACCAGTGAGTCGTTTTGGGTGCTGGAAAGTGCAAGTGATTCAGATTGGAGTTCAAACAAAGAACACCGGAGGAGTACAAGCGCTGGCATCCATTTGATCAACGGGTTTTACATGTTCGGTTCTTCAAGGACGCAGAGAACTGTAAGCCTCTCATCCTGCGAGGCTGAACTACATGGCATGGTAAGCGCTTTGGCAGATGGTATCTACATCAGACGTTGTCTTTCATTTCTGACTGGAGCTGATGTTTCTCATTACCTGCTGACAGACAGTTCCTCAGCCAGACAACTGGCATCCAAACAAGGTGTAGGAAAGTCCGACATCTTGATGGCAAGATACTCTGGATCCAACAACATGTTTTGTCAGGTGATGTCTTCTTGCAGCAGCTACCGACAGCATGGAATGTGGCTGACCTCTGCACGAAGGCGCTTCCTCAACAAAGGGTTAAAGTTTTGCTTCATGAGCTTGGAGTGTGTAAGGACAATGGTTTGACGATCATTGGACAGCATGAACATGATGAACAGGTTGAAAAGCATGGCTCAAGAAGGCAAATCATGCAGCTGGCAAAGAGTTTGATGCGCGTTGCTACTGTAATGGGCCTTGGGTCAAGTGGTGCAAACGGGCAATTTCTTCCGGACGAGCTGGAAGGATCAACATGTGACATTGGTTCTCTCCGAGACCAGTGTGATGCTACAGTGGCAACAACAGCGACGATGGTAGAATCCAACATGTTCAACTATGTCTGCATTTTTCTGGTTTTGACCACGTGGATCATTTTTGGATGTGCAGGTTACTGGTTGTACCGAAAGTGGAAACATGGAATGACAGTCATGGAAAGAGAGCAATATCATTTGGGCGTTCAGGTTGCAGAACTTGATACAGCTTACACTGACTATAGTGGACGGCTTATCTCAGCAGAATTTGGTCTTGGTGAGACGGCACGTGACTTAGAGTTTCTCCAGGACTATGCAAGCAGCATCCACTATGGACTGGTCGAAATTGGAGGGTTCAGAAGGTATAACGAACTCACTGCGGATCAGAATAGGCACATGTATGCAACTGAGCGAGCCAATTTGACCTCTTTTCATGTGATGGGCGGTGATAGATACATGAGATTGGTAAACCAGCACCCAACTGGGATTCAAGCAGCAGTTGACAACACAGATCAAGGAGAACAAGAATAAGGAGAAGAATCAGAGATGGAAGTGGACGAGGCCATTGACGTCCACACCAGAGAACACGTTGTGAACAGACTTCGAAATCTACTCAATGAATGTTTGGCGTTGCATGAACACTCAGATGCGGCAGCAGTTCAACAGCTGGTACTCATGGCGCTGGACAGAGGAGCACCAGGAACTCCTTTGACTCCAGAGCAACTTGAAAGACTTCTCATGGATATCACTGAAGGCCTAGATGCAAGATTCAGAAGGAGCAACAATCATTCCAGATCGCGCACAGCGAGACTTTTCGCTAGCTATGTGGAGGAATTTGAAGTACAGCTCGGAATCAGATTCGGACCATAGAAGAGAAAGACCAATTTCGAAAGATTTGCATGACAGTTTTTCACTGCAGGTGGAGCTGATGGAAAGAATTTAGAAAAGTTTGGATGAGGTCACAGCAAAATTTGCTGTGGGCTGGTCGAAAACAACAGGAGAAATTTCCAAGCTGAAGCTATCAAGATCCCACTTTGGTTTGTCCTGCAATGCAAGGAGTCAGAAACCGCACTACGTTGATCAAGGGAGATGATGGATCTTGGTACGTGGTTGAACTTTGTGAGCCGTTGCAAAGCTTGATTGACATGTCTGCAGAATTTTACGGGTATTCAGGTGCCAGAGAAGTTCTTACGTTTGTCACTGAAGGTGAGAAATCTCCTGGGTCAATGGGTTTTAGCATGAGGGAAGATGCAGCTGATTTACCTGCAGCTGAACGCCAGGATGAGGCTGATCAACAAGACCCAGACGCCATTGCCCCAGAGGATGAGGTTCGAGGACGTGACATTGGAAATCAAGATTCTTTGATGTCTTCAGCTGATGGTCGTGAGATTCCTGCAGATAGGGTTGTTGTGAATGCAGCAGACTTCGAGAAAGTCATTGTCAACGGCGTTGAGCTTACAGTTGAAAGCAGTTTAGCAGCGTTGAGAAGCGGTTGCAGTTTTTATGGGATTTCTCAGTCTGGTGGCAAAATGAAGTGCTATGGACGGTTGGTGAATCACTTGAAGAAACTTGAACTTGAATTGTTGAAGGATGCAGCCCAACATGCTGCAGCTGAACTTGAGAGGAAGCCGCATTCACCAACACTGGCAGTTCCACCATCTGACGAGGCCCAAAGGCAACATGAACTCACACACACACCTTACCAATCTTGGTGTGAAAGCTGTATTTGCTTCAAAGCGCGTGCAAACAGGCAACTGAGAGATGACAGTTCACGAGCTTCAGAGACACCAACAGTTTCCTTTGATCTGGCATTTACAAGGTCGATTCCTGAAGGAGCAAGCCCTCAGGATGTTTCGGCACTACCTTTCTTGGTGATGGTCGACAGTGCTTCAGGTTATGTTGGATGTGTGCCATTGAGATCGAAAGGACAATTGGAGCTCATGACACGTGAAGTTTTGTCATTTACAGCTGGCCTAGGACATGCTGAGGTGATTTTCAGATGTGACAACGAGCCCACAATGCGACAGCTACTCAAGTATGTTGTTTCAACGCGTCTCAGCATGGGTTTGGCAACGAGATCAGTGACACCTCCTGCATACTCACATGGCAACTCACTTGTGGAGAACGTGATAGGAAGATTGAGACCTCTTGCTTCAATCCTCATGCACTCAGTGAGAAAACGCACAGGCATAGACTTCTCTACAAACCACGCTCTCTGGACGTGGGCACACAGGCATGCAGCTTGGTTGATGAACAGATATGGTGTTGTGCGCAATGTGACACCATTTGAGCTTGTCCACAAGAAGCACTACACAGGATCCATTGCTCAGTTTGCAGAGCCGGTTTTTGGGTATTTTCGTGTTGGTGCAAAGGGGACGGCAAAGTGGTGCAGAGCCCTGTTTTTGGGGAAAGTGGATGGCCAAGATAGCTTTCTTCTTTACTCTGGAAGCCATTTGGTGTTGACACGCAGCATCAGAAGAATTGACACTGACTGGAAGGGGCATTTAGCGTTTTACTCAGCTTTCAAGTGCAACAGCTGGGAATACAAGTCTGGATTTGGTGGGCGTGTGGTGCCTACCAAAATCAAGCGTGAGGCACTTTCAGTGGGATTTCACCCTCCTCGAGGTGAGATCGAACCAAGTGCATTTCATGATGCAGATGCCGAAGCAGTGCGTGAGAAGGCAAGAGAGGAAATGAGAGAGGAATCAGAAAGAGCTGAAATGGGTGCACATGATGATCGACATGAACTTCCTGCGGTGGAAGATGATGCACCACCGGAAGTTAGCTTTGGTGATGCAGATGCAGTTCAACATGATGATGAAACAGTGGAGGTTGGAGATGATGTGGGACCCGACACAGGAGGAGTTCCTGCGCCTTCTCTTGGTGTTGCAGGCAGTGAAGCCCCAGTCACTCCAATTTTTGAGGATGAAGGACCCATGGAAGTTGCATATGTTCCACAGACACCACGTGCTTCTCCAACAACACGTGCACATGGTGATGAAGATGTTGATATCGAAGAGCATCAAGCAAAGCGTGCCAGGGGTGATGATCCCAAGCGCTCAAGACTCCAGAGAATCACTCAGGAGTATGCTTCAAGAATCAGCACTGTGGAATTTGGCAATGAGAAGTTCCACACCATGGACAACTACGAGAACGACCAAGACATGGAGCAACAAGGTGACTCAGCTGATTTATGGGCTGATGAAGATTCTTTGCACTTCAAGGATGTCCCAGAAGATCTTTGGAGTGATTACAACATGGAGCGTCAACCTGACGAACCACCAGAATGGGTTGACATGCTTGCAAACGAAGTTGAGATTTCACGCTTGGTAAACATGGAGGTTTTGATCAAGGAGGAGCTTTTCCAGAATGAAGTTCGAGACTCCTTGACAACGAAGTTTGTGCATGACTGGCGTGCCAAGGATTACACCTTGGATGATGGAAGTGTAACCAAAAGGTGGCTTCGACGTAGCCGCTTGGTGGCCAGAGAGTATGCTTTCATGGAACGCAGAGACGATTGCTTCAGTCCTGCGACATCAACTCATGTGATGAACCTTTTGCCAATGGTTTACTTGCAACGATGTGCTGAACGACGTGGCTGTGAAAACCATGCAGCAGAACATGTTTTGGCAACAGTTGACATCAAGGATGCTTTTCTATGTGTACCACAAGCAAAGCCCTTTGCAGTGACACTGGCAGGCAGAAAGTACATCATAGCCAAGAACCTCCCAGGCCAACGTCTTGGTGCAAAAGCATGGTACTGGTTTTTCAGAGATTTCCTTTCGAAAACGTTTGGCTATGAGTGGTGCACAGAGCAACCATGTCTTTGCCGAAATGAACACTCAGCGTTGACGTTGCATGTGGATGATGTTTTGTTTGTAGGAAAGCGCAGATTTTGGGAAGAACAGTTTTTGCCAAAGTTGAAGGAACAGTTCAGCGTTAGTGCATCAGTTTTGGAAGAAGAAGGGAGCTCAATTTCCTTCTTGAAACGGAAGCTGGTGAAGGTTAACCATGGTTTAGCTCTGGTTCCAGGAACCAACATCGACAAGTTGGTGGAAAACTTTGAAAGTTACTTTGGTCAAGTGCGTGTTCAGCATGTGGCATGTGACTCTTCCATACAACTCCCTGATGTGTCTTCAAACTTGACTTCCCGTGATGCCTATGCCTATAGATCTGCAGTTGGAGGTTTGCTTTACTTAGCAAGGGACAGACCGGATCTCTTGTTTTGTGTCAAAGAGTTGTCAGCAAAGATGGCTCAACCAACTGTGACGGCGTTGCAAAGGCTCAAGAAAGTCATGGGGTATGTCAAGGGAACAGCATCCTACGCAGTGGTCATCGCAGAACCTGAAGGTGGCCAAGGAAAATGGAAAAACACCAGTGAGTCGTTTTGGGTGCTGGAAAGTGCAAGTGATTCAGGTTGGAGTTCAAACAAAGAACACCGGAGGAGTACAAGCGCTGGCATCCATTTGATCAACGGGTTTTACATGTTCGGTTCTTCAAGGACGCAGAGAGCTGTAAGCCTCTCATCCTGCGAGGCTGAGCTACATGGCATGGTAAGCGCTTTGGCAGATGGTATCTACATCAGACGTTGTCTTTAATTTCTGACTGGAGCTGATCATAGAAGAGAAAGACCAATTTCGAAAGATTTGCATGACAGTTTTTCACTGAAGGTGGAGCTGATGGAAAGAATTTAGAAAAATTTGGATGAGGTCACAGCAAAATTTGCTGTGGGCTGGTCGAAAACAACAGGAGAAATTTCCAAGCTGAAACTCAGAAAATTTAGGAGGAGTGCGAACGTTTTGATTCAGCACTCATCCCAGTCAGGTTCTCCAATTTGAGCACATGAAAACCATGTGAACTCATCACAGTTTCAGACTTGGAATCCATAGGCCCTGAGGCTCAAAAGACCGCTCCATCTTTCTTCGCAAAAGGATAATTTCGGAATACAAATCAAAAACAGGTAGGTTGAGTGGCCGGGCCGAATTGGGGTGCGGGGTCAGATGTGGTGTGTTTGCTTTGATTTGTTTTGCATATAGTGGTGGTGCAGCTGTTTTAGCACGAAAAACATGAACTCACAACTCCATTGAGGCAAGTATTGGGTGAACATTTCATGCCTATGCAATGCCTGTGCACAATGGGGGCATCAAACAGAAATTTCAGGTGACAACGTACAAAAACATATAACATCGCGTATTGATTGCATAAAAAAACTGCAAGTTGACGTGGGTGAACCAATTTCCGCCAGGTGCCAAGTTCCAGATTGCAAAACATTGTGTTAGATACCCGAAAAAAAAACCATAAAGTGCCAGGTTTTCCTTTGAAACATCGAAACAATTTGGCATCCACCAATGGATGCCAGGCCAGCTATCAATTGTCACAGCCAAGGTTTCGAGCTGGTCCAATGGGTGATTCTCAGCTTACGGACGCAGGGGCAAAATTGCAGTCGACTATGGAGGCAAACCGAGCACTGAATTCTGTTATTTGGTTGTTCAAAATCATTGCCTGCATTGTTTTTTTTTCTAGTGTTTTTTATTTTCGTTTTCCAGTTGTTTCTGATTTGAAGTCTGCCTGTTGCAAACGTTTGCACTTGTGCAGGATGATATCGAAAAGGCCTTGGAAAAAGAGATGGACAAGATGCAGTCGACCACGGAGGCAGGGCGGGCTTTCAGTTATGTTGTTGGGTCTCAAATTGGTTTCCTTTGCATAGTGGCATAGTGTTCTTTTGTTGTTTGTTGTGTTTTTTTTTCTTCCAGTTGTTACTGATTTGAAGTCTGCCTGTTGCAAACGTTTGCACTTGTGCAGGATGATATCGAAAAGGCCTTGGAAAAAGAGATGGACAAGATGCAGTCGACCACGGAGGCAGGGCGGGTTTTCAGTTATGTTGTTGGGTCTCGAATTGGTTTCCTTTGCATAGTGGCATAGTGTTTTTTTGTTGTTTGTTGTGTTTTTTTTTCTTCCAGTTGTTACTGATTTGAAATCTGCCTGTTGCAAACGTTTGCACTTGTGCAGGATGATATCGAAAAGGCCTTGGAAAAAGAGATGGACAAGATGCAGTCGACGACGGAGGCAGGGTGAGCATTCAGTTCTGTTGTTGGGTCTTGAATAGGTTTCCTTTTGCATAGTGGCACAGTGTTCTTTTGTTGTTTGTTGTGTTTTTTCTTCCAGTTGTTACTGACTTGAAGTCTGCCTGTCGCAAACGGTTGCACTTGTGCAGGACGATCTCGAAATGGCCTTGGAAAAAGAGATGGACAAGATGCAGTCGACGACGGAGGCAGGGTGAGCATTCAGTTCTGTTGTTGGGTCTCGAATAGGTTTCCTTTTGCATAGTGGCATAGTGTTCTTTTGTTGTTTGTTGTGTTTTTTTTTCTTCCAGTTGTTACTGATTTGAAATCTGCCTGTTGCAAACGTTTGCACTTGTGCAGGATGATATCGAAAAGGCCTTGGAAAAAGAGATGGACAAGATGCAGTCGACGACGGAGGCAGGGTGAGCATTCAGTTCTGTTGTTGGGTCTTGAATAGGTTTCCTTTTGCATAGTGGCACAGTGTTCTTTTGTTGTTTGTTGTGTTTTTTCTTCCAGTTGTTACTGACTTGAAGTCTGCCTGTCGCAAACGGTTGCACTTGTGCAGGACGATCTCGAAATGGCCTTGGAAAAAGAGATGGACAAGATGCAGTCGACGACGGAGGCAGGGTGAGCATTCAGTTCTGTTGTTGGGTCTCGAATAGGTTTCCTTTTGCATAGTGGCACAGTGTTCTTTTGTTGTTTGTTGTGTTTTTTCTTCCAGTTGTTACTGATTTGAAGTCTGCCTGTTGCAAACGTTTGCACTTGTGCAGGACGATCTCGAAATGGCCTTGGAAAAAGAGATGGACAAGATGCAGTCGACGACGGAGGCAGGGTGAGCATTCAGTTCTGTTGTTGGGTCTCGAATAGGTTTCCTTTTGCATAGTGGCACAGTGTTCTTTTGTTGTTTGTTGTGTTTTTTCTTCCAGTTGTTACTGACTTGAAGTCTGCCTGTTGCAAACGTTTGCACTTGTGCAGGATGATATCGAAAAGGCCTTGGAAAAAGAGATGGACAAGATGCAGTCGACCACGGAGGCAAAGAATGCAGAGCTGACAAATTTGAATGTGTTTCTGGCAGAATGACTTTTTTTTGAGGTATCAGTTTGCGTTTTGAATTATATATGTGCAGGATGACTCTGGAAGCTCAACGCAGATGGAGACACTGCGACCCACAGAGGCATGGGAATGTTTGTCATTTGTCAAAGCAACCTTACTATATGGAGGTTTCCTGAAATAGGGGTGCCCCCAAATCATCCATTTATAGATGGATTTTCCATTATAAGCCATCCAGCTATTGGGGTACCCCCATGACTATGGAAACCCCCAGGCAGTGAACCCCCATATTGGGGTGGAGAAAATGTTTGGAATCCCATGGATGAATTTGTGCGTCAAAAGGACTTGGTACCCCCAGAGTCATCCCACAAGGATGACCTCGAGACAGCTTTGGATCGAGAGCTGGACGGTCCTAAGGTGCATAGCTCCTGTCATTTTGTCATTTCCTCATTTTTTCATTTCAGCCAATTCCCAGCAGGGACAGTACATGATCAGATGATATCAGATGTATTCAGTAGCTGCGTAACCCAAACCTGCGAGTTTCTGGATGTTGGTTGGCTGATGTTGCTACACCATGCTGCATTTATTTTGGATCTACGCCGTCTACGCCTTAATGCTCCATCATAACTCGATCCGTTTTGTTCCAATGGTATGCCAACTTGTTTTGTATCTTTCTGGCACCCCAAGATCACAACAAGAAACATTGCCTGGGTAGTCACTGCATAGCCATAGCAGACATGTTAGAGTCAACTATGACTAAGACTATGACTATGTCCATGGAATTTATAGGGACTCTCAATGTCAATGACAGTGATGGTACCCCTATTCCATCCTATTCCCACAAGCTTCCCATACTATTTGGGTTTCTAACCGACTGATACCTGTTGAGGAGGCTGCAACCCACCCACAGACAGAGCTGGATGAGGATCCGGGCTGCCCTCAAGGGTGTCGCATGCCGCAGAACATGAGATGAGATGTTTCTCTGGAACTAAGTACTGATCTAAGCTGTTGGATTTGACATCGGCTTCTCTACTGACTCCTGTCTCACACAGGCCACTGACCCACCCAGGACGATCTGGAAAAAGAACTGGAAAGGGCTATGGACGACTGGCTCTCAGTTCGTTTGGTGAACCACAACATCCTTTGATGAGATTTGGATGTTTTGGATGGATTCAATCATTTTCAAGCCCGAGAAAGACAGAAGGATCGTCCCTAGGCTAGCCTGATGAGATCAGCGTGTCACTCTCGATCATAGCTGTGCAGTGCAGTGCAGGGCTTGAATGATATCGAGATGCGCTCAGCAGGAGATGAGGCATCTTTGGGGTGGGGTATTGCTGGCGTTTGTCCGAAGGTCCGAAGGTCGACGTGTCCAACATGGGATCTGACGGGGTACCCCAACATCCCATGGTTGATTGGTTGATCATTGGTTGATCATCATTTTCTCCATTTTCGCAGGCCGCATATCCTTTTCCGCGGAGAATCGTGGCCTAGCGGCATACTCCACTCCCCCACAGGAATTGGAGAAGGAACTGGACGAACAGCTACAAACACCCGCCAAAGAGGTGCCAGCGAGTGCGCCCAAAATTCGTCAGTGCCAGTTGGAATGTCAAGTTGATTGAGTGGATTTGGAAGCAACTTTACATGTGAAGAATGTTGTTTTTAAGGGTGTTTTTGGGGAAAGCGGATCTCAGAGTCTCATCCTATTTCCATTTCTGCTCTAAATCTCTGTGCCACCATTTTTTTGACCCAAAAAAGGCTTCGAAAGCTCCATAGGTTTCCCCGCCAGGCAAGACCTGAGAAGCCAAGTCCCAAGAGCTCGAAGAAAAGCCCGCAGAAGGAGCGAAGCTTTTGTGTCTGGGGTGCTGCTGGAACAAATGTATGGATAACTACACATATTCTGACCATATACATATCATATCATATCATATCATATAATATAATATCATATCATATCATATCATATCATATATATATATATCATATCATATATATAATTATATATATATATGTTATAATTATATGTAGGTACACGCATATGGACATGTATGCCTACATATCCATGTATATGTATGTGTACTGTATAAGGATGTAGAGAGATGTCATGGGATAGTCATGAATGTCATGACATGTGAGAGCTCTGAGAAAACTCCCTTGTGGTTATCTCACGGTTCAGTGAGGATCACTTCGTGGATGAAAGTCGTTGGACCCTGAGTGGCTTCTGGCTGGGGATGGCTGGAGTATATCTGCAGTTGGAGTTTCAGCCGGCGTGAGGCTTCATAGAGGACAAGGATGGCAAGCGGCTGCACAAGTGGGTGGCACCTTGGTGCCAAACTGGAAGCTGGTTGCTGAATGTGCTGAGCTTTGGGCAGAGAAGCGCGAATGAGAATCTTTGCATCTGAGCAATGTTCGAAACCCCTGTTGGTTGATGATTAGTTCTGTGGTTCTACTACCCTATATTTTGGAGTATCATAATATAATTATAACGCCTATAACGCGTTCAGCCACATGATTTCCACCCTATCTTCTTTGGTGTTTCTGGCTTGAGCTATACATCACTTGGACATCAAGCAGCTGTGCTTATTTTTTTGTATATATATATACACACATAGTATATCAAAATCCAGTTTGGGAATCACCGCTCTTAACCAACCAGTCCTGTCATGACCGGCCTTTGCCTATTAGGTTGACTACGCGAGTCGTGGTGGAGGTGGACGGGCAATGCCGGAGCCTGATGAAAATTGATGAAAATCCTGAGACCTTCCCAACAATGGATCCCGGCAATGGAAAATTCCCTAAACAAATTGTAGGTTTGAATGGGAAATACTACAGGTTTCTACATGTTCAGCTAAACTATTTGTTTTTTCATGAAAAGTGAGGGTTTTTGGTGCCAAGACCCGAGGTGCCGCGACAAGGATTGTTTGGAGAGACGCGATCAGGTGCTGCGATCGTAGTTGTTTTGGCGAGAGATATTTCAAGTCTATACCCTCCAAGTTTTTTGGAAGTTCTTGGCTGGGAACGGATTGAGTTTCTCCATGGCCATTGGACTTCAGTGGCTTCTACATGCCGCTGTTCAGGTGGTGTCCTTGTCTTAAACTACGGGGTATCCCCAAAAAACAAGAGTTTCTCCGTCAAAAACTTCGACCTGACCCATTTTTGCGTCCAAAATTCTAGGATTTCCCTCCTTAGATGTGGGTCTGCCCTTCCACGCAACGCAGGCTGGTGTGGCCGCAATTGAGAAGGGAGCCCTTCGAATTGGCCATCGCATCCGGACCTCCCATGATGCAAGGGCCTTGGGCAACCTGCTGCTGGACACCTGGGGTTGGTGCTACCAGTACCACCAATTTGAGAGATTTCGAGAGGATACCCATGATTTTGACATATTTTGACTTTGTCAAGAAAGTTGACTTTGCCATTTTTAGGATGATCATTACATATCATTACTGTTGATTTGGCACGGAAATGGATATCCCCATGATATCCCCACTGCTAAATTATATAGCTATGGCGGGTTGTCGGTTGGCGAAACTCAGGGTAACAGCGACGTGTGGATCTTGTGGCCCCGGGCTCAGAGCAGTCATGACATGTCACGAAAAAGGTGAAAAAGGAGGACTGGAGGCTGTCCAGTGAAACAAGAAACAAGAAAGGTAAGATGAAAGGTAAGAAAGGTAAGAAAGTACATTTTCAGTCTTAATTTACATTTCGTTGGACATTTTCTGAGATTCTTTCGGTCTTGAAACCTAGGGGCTTCTCAAACTTTGAAGTGTCAGGGGAATTACAAAAGACAGTGATGTCTACATTTTTGAGTTGATGTAGCTGCTTGCCCTTGTCCATGTCTGGGCGGACAAGTCTTCATGCTGTTCATGTCACGTTGGTGTCCTTCTGCCAGTCTTTGATCACCAGAGAAGGTAGCACGTTGGCGTGCATCGCTCACAGATGGAGTCCAAGACAGCTAAAGCAGTGTGTGAGATTGAAAAGCACGATGAGGTATCAATCACTTAAGAATCAAGAAATAGTCAACTAGCATCAGCAATTTGTCAACTCTTCCCAACAATTTGCGGCACACATTTTATTCAACATGTGACCCTGAATAGCAGCTTTAGCCGATACCCGCCGCTCTTTAGCAGCTGATGGCCTTGAATCAGTGGCATCCAGATGGAGCAGGTTAGTTGTTTGTTTAGCTGGAATCAGAGATTCCATGGCATAATGATGGAGTCAGTTTTGTGTTGTTTCATTGGTGAACGTTGGTTCCTGATTACATTTTTGGAGGCGGAGGAGCAGGCTCAAGAGATTGACTCGTCAAAGATCCACTACTCGCAGTTCACCTACAGTTTTCCGCCGAAGAAGATTGCTTGTGGCATCCATCATAGCAGCTTGGACCAACAAAATGCAGGGCGCGAGGCGGGAAGCAACCTTTGGTTATTCTCACTCAAATCTATCACACAATCCACTGACTTCATCTGAGTTCACTGTTTTCATTTGTTGAATTTCAGTGCTTCCACTTTTGACTCTACCCATGTTCATTTTTGAGCAAACATGTGCGCAGTGGAATGGATCGCAGAGGTGTATTTTGCATGATGTTGAATATCACGAAAGCTAGTGGTAGCTGGCTGGAGTTACTCTTGCTTCAGCAAGGGGAGGGGCAGGTCTGAGTTTTTCACTCGAACCCCCCCACCCCTAAGCTCCTGGGGCATTTTGAAGCGGTTTTGGAAGCAGATGGTCACGGGCTCAAATCATGCCAGGTCTCTATGCAATCTGTATTCAGCATATCAAAATCCCATCAAAATCCCATCATGTTTCCAGGCTCATATCACGAAAGGTAGCGTCAGCTACCTGAGTTCTCCGTGCTTCAGCACAAGCTTAGGGGGTATTGGGGGGCCAGCCCGTGCAATTCATGGAATTCTCGCCGTTATGTATTGGATATCAATTATAAGGGGGGGGGGGCTGAAGAGGGGCCCTAGCGTCTACTTCAAGATCAGCTAAGGCGTCTTCCCCAATGACAGCACTCTTTTACTCTCTGCCTGTTGCCGGTCAGTGCTTGTCTACAGGGTTACTCTATATACCTCTTTCTTGAGCCTTGAAGGCGCATATAAATGTGCTCAATACTCATGCATGTACCTATGTAGGTATTAGGTCGAAACAAAAACACAGGCACAAATTCAAAAGCAATGAGTAGAGCACTCCGCCTTGCCGTACCCAATTGGTATTAAGAGTATCTTCCTGACTTCTCTACACAATGGCAAATAGCAAAAGAAACCGGAGTTACGCAGTGGCTTCGAATTGAAAAACCCGTGAAAGCAGCGAATGTCCTAAGGACATGTCGAAAAAGAACAGCGGATTCGCTAATTTTTCCAGTAGTGACCAATGGTGCTTCGCGCACGGTCTCTCCACAGGCAAAATGCCTCGCTCTACCGGTGAAAGTTCGAATTGAAAAGTTCGGGTTCGCAAGATTCAGAAATTCAGGTCATACGAAAACAATTGACCAAATCACGAAATAAACGGAAATAGCGGATCTCCAAAGTTGCTCATTCAAGCAAACAATGGACTGAAATCGAAGTTGGTAAATTTTTGAAGTTCGCTCCATTCGGAGTGGTCTGCTCGCCGGATGATTCATGGAGATAAATGCATATAGTATCTCTATTTACAAGAGTCTCTATTTTACATTAAATTGAAGTTCAGACACTTGTGGCATTATCTCTATCTAAAAGAGTATATGCCATCTGTGTGAAATAAGTTGAAGGCACAGAAAAACTGTACACGGCTTCTCATGCTGTGTTATCTTCAATTAAAGAAGTGTACACTCACTCATCGCCACTCACTTGATCTCCATGGTCTGGACGCTGAAGATGAGGATCCACCCCACTCTGTGTTGCCCTGATACGTCGATGCTTGATCTTCATATGCCTTTCTCTTTTTCTCCTTCTGTCTTTCCTTTCTTGAATCAGCATACTGCTTCTTGTAGGCCTGTTTGTAATGATGTCGTTCATTCCATGACATATCAGAAGGATCAAGATGGATAAGAATTGGATTATGAGCATCGCGATCATTTGGAGCAACCATGAAGATGTTGTGATAACCATGTAAGCAAGTTTCATTTACCTTGAACTAAATTCACCCACATAGTTCATGTGATCTTCATCCTCAAAGTCTTCTTGGTGTTCCTCACACATCAAACGTGAATGACCCCACTCAACAACTGTTAACATACAACAATCACCTTTACCATTTGTCTTGTTCATGAGCTCGTCGGTGTATGTTGCTGTTGTAATGCCATCCAAGTGGGTTGCAAGAAAATCCAAGTCACGATAACTGCAAGAAATGAAATGCTTGACCCTGATTGGAGGGCAAGTTGGATCAAAATTCTTGCGCATGGCTTGTGTTGCAACACCTACCATTCTGTTAATCCAGAATTAGATAAGGCTGTGTTGATATGTAGGGACACCTGGAGATTTTGGTGTGCTGTAATAGCATGCCTTGTTTCCATCACCTGCGATGAAGTCAACTTGATATCTGGCACACTCAAAAGCCATAACAGCTAAGCTTTCACCAACAATCCCAGCAGAGTCTGATGCATACTTCTGTCCGACGTGATAAACGCACACACGTGTCATTCTCATCCTAGCTCTTGTCAAGTCAACAATCTCATCTGTATCTCGATCCTTTGTCTTTCCCCAAGATACTTCAAAGATTGCCCATGAGACTTGTCGAACTCGTGTGTCGTTGTCATCTGTGTGATATCCAGCAATTTGCTTGATATAGCCATCCTTTCCAAGGCGAGCTGCCACCATCAAGTCATGATAGTCATTGAAGCAAGTTTTAAAGTCAACCTCGTCGAGTCTTTCTCTGTGAGGATACAACGAACCAGCCTCGCAATTCATGAAAAGATGTCCTCCAAAGTTCTTGATGACAGTGATGAAGTAATTGTTGAACTGTGATTTGGTTTCATCAAATTTTTCATGATCCTCATCGATAGTGTAGTCAATGTGTGGAATGAATTGTTGAAATCTTTCTGGAACCGGGCATTTTTCAAATCTGTTTCTGCACCAGTTTCCCAAATTCCAAAACATTGCTGTTATCTGTGGAGAGGATCTGTATGGAAATTCAGCATCCTTGTACGTTGGGTCTGATAGGCCTCCACCTAAGTACCTGTAAGCCAAGCTATGCAAGATCATACAGTAAGGCAAGACCTTGTGTTCCTCAACGTAATCTTGGAGTACCTTTGTGAGATTTCCAAAAATCGTCATCAATCCTCTGTTCTGCTTCTTTTGAGGATCTTTCTGCTTTGTCTTGATGAAGAGGATGCATCCTTGGATCACTACAACCATATTCAATGCGCTGATTAAGTTCTTGTAATTCTAGTTGTGGATCCTGATTCTTGTGTCTGGCAATGTACTCAACCCTCAACTGGTCATCTGTAAGATGGTACCAAAAATCATGATGTGGAGACATGGTCTTCCTGTACTTAACATGCCAAAACATATGTCGATGCTTCGAAGACGCTGGATAACCTTTGTTGTAAAATCCTGCCCATTCACCATGGTAACCATCTGAAAAACAATCCTTCAATTTTCGAAAAACTGAATCATCTTCGTTTCCAGTGATATCTTGACCATAGTAAAGTCGAATTGCAGGTTTCACTTCAGGAGCTGTCTCATCATCTTGAATGTCTGTTTTCTTCTCCCCTGATTCCTCCCTTTCTGAGGAGCGTTCAGGTGGAGCTGATTCCTCTTTCTCTGAAGAGCCTTCAGCTGGGACATGTGGCTCCTGTGTGTCTTTTTCTTCTTCTTTTTCTTCGACAGCAATCTCCTCATCTTCATCCTCTTCTTTCTCTTCTTCCTCTTGTCGTTCTTCTGGTTTGACAAAACTTTCCTTGATCTTTCGTTGAACATTCTGATTGCACATACTGATCCATTCCAATGTACACTCAACCAATTTGTCATCATCAGTTTCCAAAATGATATGTTTGTCCTCAATGTTCAAACTTTCAATGGTATGCTTGTACTCAGGATCACCTGCGCCTGGTCTTTGAAGATCTGGAAGTGGAGGGTCTGGATCATCGTCCACCATATGAGGATCCTCTGCTCCAAAGAAATTTTCTGCGCCAAGGTGTTCATTGTCCTTGAGAACTTGGTCAATATCCAGTTTGAACTCATAGTACTTGTCGTAAGAGATCTCATAACCCATCATAGGTGCATACTGCTCCATAAATGTTGAAAAAGAAGCATCTGATAATGCCGACATCATCAACCATAATGAGAAGAAGCTTATGTCACCACGTTCAAGGGGTCGACTTCCTTCGAGATCATCTTCTGTGAGGATTGTTTGGCCTTGGAGTGTAATATCATGGAGGATCTGTCTGTGCTCTGGTTTGAGTTGCCTGACTAAGAACAGTCCCTGTCGATCTTCCATATTTCTTCGAGGATTTGCATCAGGTAATACCTCACTTTCTTGTGGTTGTGTTTCCTCTCTTTCTTGAGAGCATACACCTTCTTCCTCTCTTTCCTGAGAGCCTGATGCCTTTTCCTCCTCTTTCCTGACAAAAACTTGTAGTCTTGGCAAAAACTCCAAATCATCTTCAGCATCATCATCATCGTGACCTTCAGCATCATTCTGTTGCTCTGATCCTGGGATGTGAGCGATCTTGTCCTTTCCAGCTACCCAGATGTAGCCATCGAGCTTTGTAGATGTGTGGAAGTCACCTGAACCGCATTCCCTGACCTTTGTCCTTGCTCTTGCAGATTGATGGAATGCTTCATGCTGAAAGAATTGATTGTAGGCATGTTCAACAAAGAATCTGTAGGATTGAGCTGTCAATTCCTTTCTGCTATCCACAAATTGTCGAAGCTTGTTCAAAGCAAAAACTGTGAAATGGCTAAAGCTAGCAGGTGCTTCATCTTCATACAGATCGATTGCCATGATCATCATCTTTGTGGAAAACGAGAAATGCCGTTCAGGTTCTGGGATGACTGTTCTCTTGTTCATGGGAACTGTAATTCCTTGAATAGTCATGTCATCCCCATGTGTGTTCAACTCCAGTGCATCCAAAATGTTACCATCACGGTCCTTCTTTCTCCTGCAGAAATCTCCCCAGAGTTTGTTGTTCTCTCTAATGAACTGATCAAGATGCTTAGTGTAAAAAACAAAGACTGCTTCTGAGAGATACTCCATGTCCTTCTGTATTGCTAAGTCTCTTTCGTATAGCAAGAACTTCTCTCTCCATTCGTCTCTGTTGATACTGTGTCTGTCTTCCCAACCTGTTGGGGCAACTTGACCTCGCATCCAGTCTGTCCAATATTGTCGACAAGAGTCCATGTAACCTTCCATGGCTTCAATGTTTCCTTCTCGATGGAAGTGTGCCAACATGCGTCCAATCTCCCAAGCTCTTGTGAAGAGTAAGCATAGATGTCCTGTCCATGGTAACTTCTCCCAGTCTGAGCGAGTGATCGATTGTCTACGAAGTGCTATCTTTTGTGAAGAGAGTAGTAGGTTCCATTCACGCAGAACTATCACTTTTTCTCCTGAGGAGTTTTTGATGAGTTCACCGCTCTCTTCTCTTGCACAGACAATACCTGCCTCATACAGGACCCAGGGATTCGATGCAGAAATTGAACTTTTGGTAGCCTGTTCTACCACAGGGTCTTCAATATCATCTGGTGGATCTTCTGCTTCCCAGAGATTGACAGCCTCTTCACCCATTGGGTCGTCATGGACGTCCACTGATGGCTCCTCTTGTTGATTGTCTTGAGCATCTTGTTGAGGATCATGTTGTGGTGATTCTGGACTTCCTGATGAGGAGCGTTGTTGCTCCCATGCATCTTGAGGTTCCTCTCTTTCTTGAGAGCGTCCTCTTCTTGATGGCTGTTCATATGGATTTTCCATGGGTTCATCAGCCTGCGCAGATACCTCTCTTTCTTGAGAGCCTTCTGCTGCAGATACCTCCCTTTCTCGAGAGCCTTCTGCTGCTGCACCATAGATTGATTCCACAATCGGGTCAAAGTCATTCTCGTTGCATAGTGGTGTACCAAAAACTAATCTTCCATAGTTTTGTGGAACTTGCTGACCCATGAACTCCCATGCTGTGATTCTGACTTCCTCAGGAATGTCTTGTCCAGGAATAAATGTTGTACCTTTCTCCTTCATGACATGGTTCCATGTTGTGTTAGTGTGCCATGAACCACCTGTGACCGATGGAGGTAGAGAATGGCCACGTCCTTGATGAACAACGTTACATGCAATGGTAGGGAGTTGTTCCTTGACATGGAGGTACTGGAAAGGAATGTCACCATGAAATAAAATGACACCATTCTTTGTCAGATAGAGTTGGTTGTCCACAATAAAACTTGGATCCAACACGAGGTACACTGGTCGCCTATAGTTTCTTGGAGGCTTCGTGCCCTCTGCCATCCTTATGTAGCCCTGACCATTGTCATTGTGGTACATGAAGTGAACTGCATCCCTTCTGCCTTTTCCACTTCCTTTCACAAAAGTCTTCAGGCCTGATTGTTGAATGGAATCTAAATTCATGTAATCAGTGACATGAAAAATCCAGCCCAAACTCATAGCCTCATCATATGTCAGTTGGTGGTGTGCCACAGTGGGATCGACAACTTGGTTGCTATGTCCTTGAAAAGCACCAAGACGAACGTCGAATGGATACTCTGCCATTGAGCTATATGGGTACCACTGCCATCTCATGGAGATCTCAACAAAGAAACGTTGTTTTGGATTACACAGTAACATAGCAGCAAAATCTGCTCCAGACATGTGATATTCCTTTGGATTGTCTCCTTGCATCTGATCAAACAGTAAGGAAATGTTCATAGCTCCACTGGCAGTGAATAACGTTTTGTCTCTGCAATGTCTCAACACATTGCATAGCCTCTTGCTACATGACATATAATAACTTCTCCTTGATGAGCTAGTCATGTCCACGTGGAAATCATTGCATCGTTCATCAAACAAGTTTTCTTCTGCCTGAGTTGTAAAGCCACAGAGATACTTCAGAAAACTTGAAGTCCATTTCAAAGATTCATCAAATTCTCCATGACTAGTTCCCCAGTGCAAAATCCAAGCTATTGCGCCCATGAACATTTCATGTCTGTCAGTTGGTCTCATGTTGTGTGGACCCATCAATGTATGTAAATTGCGCTCTCTCTTCTTCCTCACTTTCTCGTGAGCCTGAAACCAATCTGTTTGGCGCCTGTAATCATAGCAAAATGATAAATGATCCTCGTTTGGCAATGTCGATGGTGTTCGAAATTTGTCAGCTGGGATTTCCTCTGATCTCCTCAGAGCATATCCATCAGCTGAATGTCTTCGACTAAAATCATAGCTTTGATGTTCTTGACCTCGAGTGTTCGATTGTGCCTGATCACTAGATGATGCGGCTGAGGCCCTGTTCCACCGGCTAGAGCTCGACATGTTGAAGAAACAGTGCGATCCTCGAGACTCTGCCTCTTGAGCCGCAGGCACAAATTCAAAAAAAAATAGTCAAGAATCCCTCAAGGTGTCACCTAACAGAAATACATCATGTCTGAAATCAACATGACTGCAAACTGTTGGCAACCATGACCTGAGGTAAGCCTTGTGTTCCAGTAATGATCTGAATGGTGGATGAGCATCAACTTCTTTAAGAACACCTTGTCGAACAGCATCAATAAGATTCTGAGGATTGGCAGACTTCTTGGTCAAACAATCGGCTAAACACCATTGAGTTCTGATATGTGACAAGTCAGCAATGGAACCTGAACATGCTTCTTTCCTAAGCATCTGAATCATATGAATGGTCTCTTGTTGTTCAGGAACATGAGTAGGGCTGGCAGTAGTCACAAGATTGTTTGCATCAGTCCTCATATGAATCTCACTTGAAAGTCCAGTGATGTCCTTGATCAGTCCTCTCAACATTTGACATGTACCATAACACTTCATGAGTGCATACAACTCTGCAACAGTTGTGCTCAACGTGGTACGTTTGATTTTGGTTGATTCAAAGAAAATAAGAGAACCTCTGGTGTTTTTGCTCTTTTCCTTTCTCGGTTCAGCCATGAAAATAACCATTGCGCGCTGTGAGGATTTGTCGCTGTTGTTCCTAAACGCTGCATCTGGCATTGCAACTAATCTATGATCACCTTGCAGTGGCCAGAACATAAGTTCCATCGGGTCACCTACAATTTGCCTGCAAAGTTTGTTCAGCGTTTTGCAATCACCTATGGTGGGGGAAGCAGCAGCAGAGGCACAACGTGAAAACTGATAACATGACTGAAATTGAGTTCTTGATTGTAACCAGTTGATACTACCTAAGAGTGATCTATAGGCAGTGTGGAGATCCTTGTCACATTTGTCTTCATCCTTCAAACCTTTTGGTATGACAACCTCAGTAAGTTCACTGACACAAAGTGATTGTTCAACAGTGATGTGTGATTTCTTCTTGGTCTTCTCATCAATGATCCATTTCACACGTTGACCAGTGAACATCAAGTCATTCACATCTTCATGACCAATCTTGAATTGTGCCTTGACAACTTTCTTGAACTTCTCCAGAAACTCTGGAGTTCCAGTAATGAACAAGTCGTCAACATGCAAACAACACATGCCAATAGGTTTTCTTCCCTTGGCATTACTGCCATTCACAGGGTCCATGAAGTGTTCCAAGAGTTGTTCAACAATCTCAGGTGTCAACTGTGGTGTCGTGGCAAGATAAGTACGCTCCGAAGGTAAGAAGACTGAAACAAGTACTTCAGCTTCTTCTTCCAAACTTATGGAAACATTGTCCTTGTTCATGTCATGATTCATCTCAAGCAACCACCAAACTCCTTTCCTCTTCACAATAGAAGTTCTCAAATGAAACTTCTTTCGATCATAATGTGAATCAGGAGTTCTCAAAGCTTTTGCACGATAAGCAACTTGAGCATGACCATTCTCAAAAGGATACCAACCAGACTTGTGTTCAACAGATTCCAAAAACTTCAACAAAGTTTCATCAACAACAGGAGTCCAAGCACAATCTTCAACCTTCTTCTCCTTGAACTCTTTCCTCTGTTTCCATGTTTGGGTTTGTTGATAGCAAGCTGAAAACAATCTTTCTTTAACCAAAAGAGACTTATGAACTTCCTCAGCAATGTCGGAGGATTCATCACGCGTTTCCTCACTGTCTTGTGAGCTTACGTAGTATGTCACAGGTGCTGGTTCTGTTGCCTCAGAGTCAGCAAAGCTAACCTGTTTTGGCTCCTTGAAAGCACCATCATAGCATACATATGTACACCTGTCAGCTCTTGTAGGTTGAATACCAAGCGAAATCAGAAATTTGTCAAGGCGGTTCCACCATCTACGTGGTGCGTCCGCAAGTCCATAGACGGAACGAGTGCACAAACCAACCAAGTAAGGAGGCAAACCAATGTCAGTAGGCAACTGAACATGGATAACGCGGGGGTCTAAGTCGTATGTTTCCCCCTGAAGGAAGGCAGTTTTCAAGTCTAAATGGAGTAAATCCCAGTACATCGAGGCTGCATGCTGAGATGCCACACGAAAACCATACCTGGTAGCAGTAGGACTGTCAGTCTGTAAGTCATACTTTTGAGCATCTTGAAAGCCTCTACATACCCATCTAGCCTTGAACTTCTTGAACTGTCCATCCTTATCAACCTTGATGGTAAGCACCCATCTGCCAGTGACATAGTTATCAATCTTATGACGTCTCTTGTCTCTGAAAGTCATGGCAGTGAAGTCCAGAAAACTTCTGAATTCTTCAAGCTTGGCTTGTTTGATCTCCTTAGCATACTTTCTCAAGACTTCTTGCGTGATAACTGATTCTGCCTTTGGCTGCTTCTTTCCATTCTTGGCAAGATACTGTTCAAACTGTTTGAATCCAGTAACATCGTATGAACCAAACTCAGGTGAAGCTTGGACCTTTGGTCCTAAAGGAACGAAAACAGTACCATCAACATCGACAAAATGAGAGTGGTCTGATGTGTAAGGTTCAGTGTCCACATCTTCTTCCTGAAGCTGAGCAATGTCATCCTCAGTCAAAACAGGAGTGTCGTCTGTTTCATATGGTTCTGTTTCATCATCATCATGTTGTGATGATACCAATTCTGGTGTTCCTTGTGAAGACTGCTGTTGCGCTGGCTGCGCAAAGTCACCTGGCGTAAACGATGTTGTTGTAGCAGTAGGCAATGGAATTGTATTATCATGTGAACTTGAGGCAGTAGGATCATGTGAAGGTCCTTCATCTTCATCTTCATGAGGTTTATGAGTAGGAACTGAAATTGGCTGAACATGACCTGGTAATTGAACCTTTGGCCTCTTGATAATCACCTTTGCCTTTGCCTTTGGTAAAGCATCAGTAGAATCAGTTGAGATCTGTCTCTGTTTCCTTTGAACTCTGATAGGCTCTGACGTCGGATCAGGTCCTGGTGGTGAATCGTCATCTTGTCCAGGATCAGCAATCTCTTCGATTGGAATGTCAGGATTGGAAAACGGAGTTGATGGTGAACTTGGTTGATGTGTTTCCCCCGAGTCCTGTATTCCTGGCATATCCAAATCATCATCAGGTGGGGGTCCATAATCATCTGGAATGATGTACTCTTGATCATCATCATCACCTGGATCAGGTCCAGTGTTGTAATCAGGTTGATTATCATCATCCAGAGGATCTTCTGGTTCATCACCACTCAACATCTCATCATCATTTGGTGGAACATCACCATGCTGATCTGGATGAATGGGATCGTCACCATTTGGTGGTGTGCTACTTGAACTAGGAGGATCTTCAACTCTCCTTTTGATAGCACCAGTCGTTTCTCGTGAAAAGACGATCATACTCCATTCATGGATTTTGAACTGTTCACGATGTGGATACAACTGTGACACAAACATGAAGTAAACATGATCATAGTCACCAGGTTTCCAAATGAGTAAGACAGCATCTTCAGGATGTTGAAACAAAGGATTCACTCTTCCATAAGTTCCTCTGAACACACTGCAATCTTCAAAGTACATTTGAGGCAATGTCTTCTTTCTGACATCTTGAAGTCCAGGAGTCAGTTCAATGATTCTGGGGTCAGTTGATTCTCTGACACTGGCCTCTGTACTCCTTGGCAACTGATCAATCTTCCTCAATGTTTGAACAAGTAACTGAGTGGTAAACCTCTGTGGAAGAATGTGCTTCAACGGCACTGGAATCGAGGTCTCAACATGATGCAAATCTTGCAACAAACACGAGCCCTCAGGTTCACGGTCCAAAAACATTGACGTGCCACACAATGCTCCATCATCAAAATGTTCCAACAGATCTTCAAACAAGAAACATTGTCTCATGTTCTGCAAAGGTACAAGTTGTGTGAACTGCGCAATGAATGAACACAAGTGAGATGGTAAGACCTTCCATTGTGGATCATTCCAAAGCTTCCCTTCTCTATTGAAGGCATGCTGTGGTTCCAACATGTCAAAGTCTTCATCATGATTGTAATACACACGCAAGTTCTTAATTGAAGGATCACAACGACAGTAATTTGTCATGTCAAGGTTGAAACAACCAATGTGATACTTGATTCTGTCCTTCTGAAATTTCTTCCAAGCCAAAAACTGAGCAAATCCTGAATCAGGTGGTGCAATCACCAAGAAACCTTTTCCTCGGTCAACTTGCCATTTCATCACATCAAGGCAAAACTTGAATACCGAGTATTTCCAGGAATTTGGTGAAGGATTTGTGATCAACACGTATTCAGGATCAAGAGTCTCAAGTTGTTTCCAAACTTGGTTTTGTTTCTTTTTGCTGTTGAAACTCCAACCATGCTTGTGGTCAAGGGGTTCACCAACCTTCATGTTCAATCGTGCCATGTGCCAACTAAGACCAGTGTTGCTACTGAAAAGTTCCACAACATCACACTTGCCAGTTTGACAAAACCAGTGAGATTGTTCACCTAAGTATGCTTCAGCATATTCAGCGATATCTGGTTCATAGTCATCTTCATCTTCAACTGCAAGTGGAACAGGTTCCGATGTGTCAAGTCCAGGAACAGCAACATCATGCCATTCATCATGGTCACGTCTCACCTTCGATTGATTAACACGCATGACTGTGTTATCAACATGAACATTGACCATAGCACCTTCTTGAGAGATAACAGTACCTCTGATCCATCTTTCCTTCTTCCATGCCTTTGAAGCAATAGCATTAGCATTGATAGGGGAACTCCAAACGAAAACCTTGTCACCTGGTTTGTAAGGTCCATCTGATGGCATTGTTCGTTTGGCCATGTCATGTCTGAGGTCAGCAGCTTGTCTGGCTTCCTGATGTGCCCTCAGTGCTAACCTTTGCAACTCGAGTTGTGTTCTGTCTTCAGGTAAAGGGTCAACACTAAGTTGAGCAGGATCAGAAGTCTCAATATCCAGAAGATCTGGTGGTCTTCTACCAGTGGCAATTTCCAAAGGAGAATAACCACTAACAGTGAGTTGAGTGTTTCTGGCCCAAACAGTACGCTTCACAGCTTCTCTGATGGTGATTCCTTTGAACCTCTCATCTTCAAGGTTCTTGGACATGATTTGCCATTGTCGTTTGAAAAGTCTGACAGCTGATTCAGCTCTGTTAGGCCATGGGGTTCTTGAACCACAGGGACATTCCTTGATACCATGAGTTCGGTAATAAGTCAGAAAGTCTTCTTGGAAGAATGCTTCATCACCTACGATGGCTTTCGGCATACAACCTTAGAGCCTGAATGGTCTCCTTGTTGTTCAGTGAGTTTTGTGCCGTAGCCCAAAGTAAGTTGGTTGCACCATCAAGAACAAGCAACACCATGTACTTGTTCTTCCTCAACTGAATTTCAGCATGATCAACAAAGATAACATCTCCAAAGTTGGTGGATCGTATGCCTGAAATCCTGGCTCTCGGCGGTGGTGCAATTGAAGTACTACACACACGACACTTGTTGTACATCTCCTCATACTTCTGATAAACAGAGTCAGGAAGTCCTAACATGGAAGTCCTTCGTCTGAATTGAGTAGGAGACATGTGATAGTGTTTAATGTGAAGCTTGTAAAGTTCCACACTATCCTCCAGTTTCCTGAGCATCTTTCTGTATGCTGGTGTCATGGCTTGCACTTCACTACCAGGCAGTGGAATCGAAACTCGCCTAGGCTCAAGAGCATCACTACCTAGTTTCTCAACTTGACTTTCTGAATCTTGCTTACCACGGTTGCGCGCAGGTGCAGAATGTTTTGGTTCAATGACTTGAGGTTCATCTGAATCAATTTTGTCTAAACCTAACTCCCTAGCTCTTATGTCAAGTTCATCTTCCTCATCAAGCTTGGGATAGGAGACAACAACCTTCTTTCCTGATGAACCTGATTGAGAGTCATCGACAACATGAGGTTTCTGCTTACCTACGTGTCTCTTGGCTGCAGGTGGACCTACCTCAATCTTTTTCGAGCCTGGTCCAATCGAAATCGGTTTGCCTTCCTCCTTCTTTAAGGAGCTTGGCTTCTTCTTCTGTACACCTGATGGCGCTGAAGAGGCTGACTCAGGGTGAAAAAGATCATCAATGTTTCCACGAAAGGGCTTTGCACGATCAATGTCACTTCTGACAATGTCATCTGGGATCACGTAGTCCTCCTTGATCTTGTAGATGGTCTTGCCCTTCCAGAACTCTTCACTCTGTTCAGAAAACCTCTTCTCAGTGCGCCAGTTGTCCTTGTGAAGAACCTTCTTCTTGCTCTTCTGGA
>CAMXCT020000505.1:202500-242843 GCA_947184155.2 Cladocopium goreaui | reverse complement strand
AATACGAATCATTGTCAAGCACCTTCTGCGATGGACACGTTTTTGAAGTGGGAGGAGGCCTTCCATGGCCAGAAGCTGGACATGGGTGTGCCAAACAAACGCATGGTCAATAAGTGGGTGCAGCGCTGGCGGGCTCGGTGGGGCGTCCGCCGGAAGGTGCTGAAGCAAGTTGTTAGCAGAGACCCCGCTGTACTGCGCGACAAGGCGCGGGCCAGCCAACTTACAACATTTTGTCTTCTTTTTTTGGGTTGGCTGGCTCCATTTTTGGGGCCGGAATGTGGCCCCAAAAATGGGTCCCCCTCATGTTTCATGCCTGTATAAGCCTACTTAATCCCGGTTGGGCGGTCCCATTTTTGGGGCCAGAATCTGGCACCAAAAATAGGCCCCCATTTTCAATCAATTTCTTCCCTCGGAATTATATTTGGGGACCCTATATATAATAAGGCTTTGTCTTTCACTTCCTGCAACGCTCGAGCAGGTCATGACATTTTGGCGGGCCATCTGCTATTGCCACAGCAGGCTCGCAGACAGGGAGCTACTTTTTATAATCTGGATGAGACTAGCGTCGGCCACACCATGACACCGCCTATTGGATGTGTGGCAAAGCCACGGACAGCAGGTGGCAAACAGCCGCATGCACAGGTGCTGAAGCAACATGTTCGAGGTTCGTGGACTTACTTATGTCAGCGTGATTTGCAACTGCAAGCACATCCAAGGGAAGTTGCCTCATTTTTTCATTGGCACCCAGGTGAAACTCACGAAGAAGCTCTTGCGCGCCCAGCGCGCTTTGCCACAAACTCGTTTGCGTGTTTTGCGGCAAAAGTCCGCTTGGACCTCTGCTGCCAACAGTGCCCAAATTCTCAAAGGGATCGCAGAAGTGCTGAAAAGTTTTCCGTCAAAACAAGGCGTTGTACTCCTTGATTGTGCGCCGGCACACCTGCCACGGCAGGTCATGGCAATGGCACGCAAGTGCAAGCTGCAGCTTATATATATCCCAGCGCAGACAACGGATTACCTACAGCCGCTTGATCTGCAAGGCTTCTCCCCTTTTAAACAATATTTGAAAAGGAAGCACCGGGAGTTGCGCTCATATTCAGAGCACGGTTTAGTGCCTCCTCTGGCCTGGCTATGGCAGTGCATGCAAGCCCCTCACGAATTTTGGGCAGCTCGGCAATGGCAGAAAAGCTTCGATGCAGTGGGCTGCAATGGCCCAGGTCAAGTGCACAAAGCGCTTCAACACTTGATGGGTGCAGGGGTGCCTTGGCCTGGGCCTGACAGGCCGACACCCCAGCAGATGCAATGCGTTTGGCCAGCGCGACGCCAAATGGCGCACGCGTATAAGGTTCTTTTTCTTTGATGCTGCCGCTCCGGGTGGATCCAACAGATTTGCAGACGTGGGTGGCACTATAGGACAGATTTTTTTTCCATAATACTATGGGGGTACATGGTACGGGAGTCCCTTTGGCATCACTTTTCAAGCCCCCAGTTTTGGGCCCCCACCGGCCATGTTTTGTCACACTATCTTCCAGTTGTGCAGTTTGAGAAAATTGGCATGGAAGCTGTCCAGACGGCATGGCTTCTGCAGCTAGCACGGCTCACAGCTCGTCGCAGAAAACACAATTTGACTATATCTCTAGCCATGTCCTCTGCCGCCGCTGGTATGGAAAGGGATGCTGCGGAAGGTGCTGCTGTAGCCCATGTGCCCGGGATGGATGACCGTATAGCTGCTTTGAAAGCTGAAAGGCAGGCCTTGAAACGCCAGCTGCAGCAAACCAGTCGAGAAGTCAAGGCCCAGGCTGGTTCAATTTCATCCTTGTGTGCTATGTTTGTGTTGGTGAAGCTGTATTGACATTCCATCGTGCCACTTGCACCTTCATCTTTCCCATCTCAGGTTTTTTTTGGTGAAGCTGCATTGCACCTGCATCGCACCACTTGTACTTTCAATCTTTTTGTTTCAGCCCTGCGCCGGGAGAAAAACGACGCAGAGTCCTGAAATCGGCGGGCAAACTGAGCACCCAAGACCTCTCGTGGCTCCTGGCCTTCAAAATGACCCGTCAGCAGTAGCAGCTTCTTCAAAACTATATGTCTCACTGAAGCACTTCTGATTGCTGTCTCCCGAGGAGTCAGCAGCAGCTTCCTCAAAACTATATGTCTCACTGAAGCACTTGTGATTGCTGTCTCCCGAGGAGTCAGCAGCAGCTTCCTCAAAACTATATGTCTCACTGAAGCACTTGAGACTGCTGTCTCTAAAGGAGTCAGACAGGAATGTGGTGAAGTCACACGCGGCAGGTTACCTAACGACTGCTGTCTCCCAAGGCATCAAAAACACGTTTTTGCGTGCTTTGGCACCTGTTTTTGCTGTGGCCCCAAAAAACTACTAAGGATACTTCCAACCATTTTCGCAGACTTTGCATTGGCACGGCAGAGTCACAGCTCATGCACGCATGAAAAACTACTAACCCGTGAAATTGAAATCACAATGGCTTGGACGCAAAACTACTAAGGAATTCTGCCAATTGAAAAGAAATAGAAGAAAGTGTTTCCTTTTTTGTCCATTGAACAATTCCTTAGTAGTTTTGCCACCGAGCCAATACAAAGTTTGAAATTCCCCTTAGTAGTTTTCACACAGAAGCATAGTAGTTTTGCGGCAGAGCCAATATAAAGTTGTGACATCGTGCTTAGTAGTTTCACACCGAAGCATGCTAGTGTTGCAGTGGAGCCAATGCAAAGATTGACATCGCCAACGGCCAGTGAAGCATTTCATCTTGCAGCTGTGATGTGCCACCTGCCGTGACGGCACATGTGTTTCTTCCTAATTCAAAGGGCCTTTCCGGCCACATGTTGGCCCCCCCCTGCACCCCCCGGAATCAAGGTTGACGAAAATGTCTTGCTGTGAAGACCTGACGCTTTGGAAGTTGGCTGCTGCAGTGATTAACACCAGGAAACAACATTGATCCTGGGGGTGCGGGGGGGGAGCCGCTGCTGTGACCCTATACGTGGGGCCTCGTGCTGTGTGTGCAAAAGGTCTGAATTTGGGGTCGCTAACGGACGCTGATTTCAGCCCTCTTCATTGAGGGCCCTCCTTGTGACAACACAAACCTGCATGATGTGGAGAGATAACCAGCAGTGTTTTTCCATAACAGTGTCATAACACAAACCCACATGATTGGACGGCTCATCATCATTGTTCGGTCTTGCCTGCTCCTCACAGGTCGCCTCTCCTCGATGTTTTTTCCTGGACGCAGCCATATGAATCAAGTCTTGCCGCGCTGACTGCATGCAACAGCAATATAGTTTTTGTTTTTTGCATGAGCCAGACATGAATTTGTATGCTTTGAAATGCCGAGGCCATGCTTTGGCCGCCCTCATTAGGTCATCTTCCTTGCTTCCATTCGAATTCAGCTGTATCAGACAGCATTGGTTTGACATGACACGAATGTTTTCAATGAGTCTGCCGACAGATAGTTTTTCTGCGGTCAGTCATGCAGCCGCCCTGTGGTGTGGCCGAAGGCACATCTGATGCCAGGGTGTCAGACTTGAAGGAAGCCTTGGTGCAGAACGGCAAAGCACTGAAAGCGGCTTATCGGCAGAATGCCAAAAAACGGAAAAGGTTGCACTGTGCCGGCCTTGGAGTGGCAGCCCGCAAAATTGTGGTAGCTGTTTACATGCTGTCGAATTTTAACATGGATTTGACTCTCCGCATGGCTTGTGCTTTGACAACGATATCCTATGGCAGCAATGGGTACCCACGGCAGCTTTGATCCAAGAGATGTTGCTGACGACGCCGCTGCCAGATTTGACCGCTTTGGATGACACAGCTTCACGCAAAGCGCAAGCCTTCCTGGCCGAAGCAGCCACGGAGCAGTGGGTCTATGACTGCAATACGAATCATTGTCAAGCACCTTCTGCGATGGACACGTTTTTGAAGTGGGAGGAGGCCTTCCATGGCCAGAAGCTGGACATGGGTGTGCCAAACAAACGCATGGTCAATAAGTGGGTGCAGCGCTGGCGGGCTCGGTGGGGCGTCCGCCGGAAGGTGCTGAAGCAAGTTGTTAGCAGAGACCCCGCTGTACTGCGCGACAAGGCGCGGGCCAGCCAACTTACAACATTTTGTCTTCTTTTTTTGGGTTGGGTGGCTCCATTTTTGGGGCCGGAATGTGGCCCCAAAAATGGGTCCCCCTCATGTTTCATGCCTGTATAAGCCTACTTAATCCCGGTTGGGCGGTCCCATTTTTGGGGCCAGAATCTGGCACCAAAAATAGGCCCCCATTTTCAATCAATTTCTTCCCTCGGAATTATATTTGGGGACCCTATATATAATAAGGCTTTGTCTTTCACTTCCTGCAACGCTCGAGCAGGTCATGACATTTTGGCGGGCCATCTGCTATTGCCACAGCAGGCTCGCAGACAGGGAGCTACTTTTTATAAATCTGGATGAGACTAGCGTCGGCCACACCATGACACCGCCTATTGGATGTGTGGCAAAGCCACGGACAGCAGGTGGCAAACAGCCGCATGCACAGGTGCTGAAGCAACATGTTCGAGGTGCGTGGACTTACTTATGTCAGCGTGATTTGCAACTGCAAGCACATCCAAGGGAAGTTGCCTCATTTTTTCATTGGCACCCAGGTGAAACTCACGAAGAAGCTCTTGCGCGCCCAGCGCGCTTTGCCACAAACTCGTTTGCGTGTTTTGCGGCAAAAGTCCGCTTGGACCTCTGCTGCCAACAGTGCCCAAATTCTCAAAGAGATCGCAGAAGTGCTGAAAAGTTTTCCGTCAAAACAAGGCGTTGTACTCCTTGATTGTGCGCCGGCACACCTGCCACGGCAGGTCATGGCAATGGCACGCAAGTGCAAGCTGCAGCTTGTATATATCCCAGCGCAGACAACGGATTACCTACAGCCGCTTGATCTGCAAGGCTTCTCCCCTTTTAAACAATATTTGAAAAGGAAGCACCAGGAGTTGCGCTCATATTCAGAGCACGGTTTAGTGCCTCCTCTGGCCTGGCTATGGCAGTGCATGCAAGCCCCTCACGAATTTTGGGCAGCTCGGCAATGGCAGAAAAGCTTCGATGCAGTGGGCTGCAATGGCCCAGGTCAAGTGCACAAAGCGCTTCAACACTTGATGGGTGCAGGGGTGCCTTGGCCTGGGCCTGACAGGCCGACACCCCAGCAGATGCAGTGCGTTTGGCCAGCGCGACGCCAAATGGCGCACGCGTATAAGGTTCTTTTTCTTTGATGCTGCCGCTCCGGGTGGATCCAACAGATTTGCAGACGTGGGTGGCACTATAGGACAAAGATTTTTTTTCCATAATACTATGGGGGTACATGGTACGGGAGTCCCTTTGGCATCACTTTTCAAGCCCCCAGTTTTGGGCCCCCACCGGCCATGTTTTGTCACACTATCTTCCAGTTGTGCAGTTTGAGAAAATTGGCATGGAAGCTGTCCAGACGGCATGGCTTCTGCAGCTAGCACGGCTCACAGCTCGTCGCAGAAAACACAATTTGACTATATCTATAGCCATGTCGTCTGCCGCCGCTGGTATGGAAAGGGATGCTGCGGAAGGTGCTGCTGTAGCCCATGTGCCCGGGATGGATGACCGTATAGCTGCTTTGAAAGCTGAAAGGCAGGCCTTGAAACGCCAGCTGCAGCAAACCAGTCGAGAAGTCAAGGCCCAGGCTGGTTCAATTTCATCCTTGTGTGCCATGTTTGTGTTGGTGAAGCTGTATTGACATTCCATCGTGCCACTTGCACCTTCATCTTTCCCATCTCAGGTTTTTTTTGGTGAAGCTGCATTGCACCTGCATCGCACCACTTGTACTTTCAATCTTTTTGTTTCAGCTCTGCGCCGGGAGAAAAAACGACGCAGAGTCCTGAAATCGGCGGGCAAACTGAGCACCCAAGACCTCTCGTGGCTCCTGGCCTTCAAAATGACCCGTCAGCAGTAGCAGCTTCTTCAAAACTATATGTCTCACTGAAGCACTTGTGATTGCTGTCTCCCGAGGAGTCAGCAGCAGCTTCCTCAAAACTATATGTCTCACTGAAGCACTTGTGATTGCTGTCTCCCGAGGAGTCAGCAGCAGCTTCCTCAAAACTATATGTCTCACTGAAGCACTTGAGACTGCTGTCTCTAAAGGAGTCAGACAGGAATGTGGTGAAGTCACACGCGGCAGGTTACCTAACGACTGCTGTCTCCCAAGGCATCAAAAACACGTTTTTGCGTGCTTTGGCACCTGTTTTTGCTGTGGCACCAAAAAACTACTAAGGATACTTCCAACCATTTTCGCAGACTTTGCATTGGCACGGCAGAGTCACAGCTCATGCACGCATGAAAAACTACTAACCCGTGAAATTGAAATCACAATGACTTGGACGCAAAACTACTAAGGAATTCTGCCAATTGAAAAGAAATAGGAGAAAGTGTTTCCTTTTTTGTCCATTGAACAATTCCTTAGTAGTTTTGCCACCGAGCCAATACAAAGTTTGAAATTCCCCTTAGTAGTTTTCACACAGAAGCATAGTAGTTTTGCGGCAGAGCCAATATAAAGTTGTGACATCGTGCTTAGTAGTTTCACACCGAAGCATGCTAGTGTTGCAGTGGAGCCAATGCAAAGATTGACATCGCCAACGGCCAGTGAAGCATTTCATCTTGCAGCTGTGATGTGCCACCTGCCGTGACGGCACATGTGTTTCTTCCTAATTCAAAGGGCCTTTCCGGCCACATGCGGCCCCCCCCTGCACCCCCCGGAATCAAGGTTGACGAAAATGTCTTGCTGTGAAGACCTGACGCTTTGGAAGTTGGCTGCTGCAGTGATTAACACCAGGAAACAACATTGATCCTGGGGGTGCGGGGGGGGAGCCGCTGCTGTGACCCTATACGTGGGGCCTCGTGCTGTGTGTGCAAAAGGTCTGAATTTGGGGTCGCTAACGGACGCTGATTTCAGCCCTCTTCATTGAGGGCCCTCCTTGTATATATATATATAATGTTTTTGTCAAGAGACATCTCATCTTCAAAGTGTCCAAATATGTCCAAACATTTCCAAACGAAGAACGTATCCACGCTGGCACCAAACACACAAATTCTGTATCTTTTCTTCACATTGGGCAACAAAGCATCAGGGTCGAAGAAGTTCAAGACGATCCTTCCAAAAAGCATCAGGGTTTCCAAAGCACATCTTCATTGGTTGTAGGATGTCGTAGGATTGATTTTCTCTGAGTCGCAATTGGAGAGATGAGCGAGTGACTTCATATTTTGAGTCCGAACTCTTTTTTTTGCCAAAACTTGAGAAGGAGACAAAGTTGAAGGAAGTTTCGAAAATGCACTCACAGAAGCTTGGGGAGGACCCGATCGCATACGAACTGATCAGCGGATGAGCTCGAGAGTCAAGCTTTTGAACTTGAATTGTGAGCACTGGGCAACATTCGCATTGAGCAAAGCTGTTTCAATCAGGATGAATAATTGTCATTTAGATGATGAATAATGCGCATGCAGGACAATCCAAAGGCGATAAACTCCAAGGCTGAGCTCGCAGTTGTTCTGCAAGACTTGGATAAGGAACAAGAAGCAGCTCAACTGTTGAAACAAATTCTGCGAGAACCACATAGACATGACCCGGGCATCGATTTCGTTAAAGATCGTGCACCTAGCTCTGGACCTGCTGCTGTGGAGGACTGTGGTGTTTTTCCGCTTGGTTTTCTTGTGCAGCGATTTCCTATTTAGTGTGGGCGAAGCCAGTCCGTTCCATGCTAAGTTTTTGCAATGAGGACTCAGTCATGGATGACAAGCAGAAATTCACCTTGCACTTCGTCATGAAAGAGCGAGCACACGCCAACACCCAAGACACCAGCGACATTAAATATGAAGGCAGGATTCGATCTGGAGCCTCTACTTGCTGGATCTCCTTTCCGGGCAAATTTGCCGCAGGATGGGATGCTTTGGTTGCTGAGTTGCATGGTGATAGCGTGGCCTGCGTCTTCTTGAGCACGCCAGAATCTGGCTTAGGCAAACACCATACGTTCGAAGATGGAAGTTGCTACTGCAAGGATATTTACGGGGAGAGGGACTTTCAGACTTTCGGTTACTTGGTAAAGATGAAAGAACTTGACAGCGACAAGTTGAAACGCGAACAAGAAAAGGCGAAACTGACAAATGCTGTCATTGTTCCTGCAAATGCCACACCTGAGATGGAGGAGATGTGTAGACAAGAGGCGAAGAGGAACTGGGAGATGAATGGCAAGAGGGCAGCGTGGGGATGTCAATGGTTTCATGTTTGGAAGGAGAAGGCGCAATCCAGTGGCAAAACATGAGCATGTGCGACTATTTTGAGTGCGTTTTTTTTTTTTCTCTCTCTCTCTCTCAGTATCTTCTTGTGTGTGTGTGTCTTCAGCTTTGAATGTTGAGGTTGAAAGCTAGGTCCAACAAAACACATTTAAAAACCATGTTGATGTGAGCGTGATGCATTGTGATTTGCATCCGAATGGCGCATCATTGCGCTATGTTATGTGTATCTTCTCCCAGACATGTTGCGCCTCAATTATGATTTGCCGTTGGGATATCATACTGTATGGTATACGGTATATGGTATACAGGTGATCTTCATATGAAATCGCTGTGTTTGTCAGTCTGTTCTATTGTGCAATCTAGTGCAAGAGCGTTGTAATGCCGCAAAAGCGTCTGTTCAGTTGCTGGGGGTATCGCAAAGCACCAGCGCGACGGGCGGTGTGATAGCTGAGCTGGCCGGTAAAATCCAGCTGTTGGAACAACTTCCACAAAATCCAGAGGTGGACTATACACTCAATCTGTATCAATCTGAAATATGATATGATATGTGTCTATAACATGGTTTAACATTGTGTAGTCAATTTAAGCTTTCAGGCTGACTCACCCAATACACAACTGTGCAGACCACTTCGCCAATTATGTTGAACGCATTTTACATGAACTAATGCTTGGCCTACGAAACCAAACCTTTGCCATCCTTTGCATCGTTTCAGTTTACTCTTTTCAGATTAGCATGGTGCAAGGTTAGTGCCAGTGCAATCACGACAGCTTCACAAAGTGACATAGCACCGCTTGTGTTGACATGTATTCAGTAAGTAAAACTAGAAGGCGCAGAAAGCTACCTCTTGAGCCTCTTGCCACTGCAAAATAACAGAGGTCACAGTCAGAACCCGCTACCATGTTCCGATGGCCAATTTGCACCCTGTCTGGTATATTCTCATTCTAAAGAGAGATGATGCGTAGGGTCTTAGGGCAGCCTTTTCTTGCGTTGCGCCAAATCGACTGGCCTTAGTTCCGGACCCCCACAACCCGCGTCGATAGCAACCGCCATCGAGTTTTTCGCCAGAAATCTTTCAGGGAGGTCAAACAATGTTAATAAGGCACTTTTGACCTAGACTGTTTGTACCTTAATTGGCTAACGATAGAAGGCATTTTTACTGTCACTTCTACATTTCGACTCCAGAAACTTGTTCCATCAAAACCCTTCAAGTAATTAAACAGCGTAAAACAGCACCCAGGGATACCCAGGGTATGGGTTGCACACCAGCTACGAAGACTGGTTGTTGCAGAAGGGTTCTTCATTCATAAGAAAACACATTTCAATTGCGGGGAAGAACAACAGGCTGTTTTAGGACAATCACTGTTCATGGCCTCACACTAACCTTGAAGATGCACGAAGCCGTTGAGAAGAAGCAGACTCTCAGAGTTGTGTTTTTTCCTGGCCAAAAGGGCCAAGGAAAATTAATGCTTCGAGAGCTCAAGTACAGAGACTTATGGGATGGCGTTGGCTGCGGCGGAAGCCAGAAATGTGAGATCGCATATGTAGAACACATGCGGGCTGAGCATGGCTCGGCGTGGGACTATGAGGAGATTGACGTAACCAGGTTTTTGGAGAAAGAGTTCCCGGTGCATTCCACGGTTGATGCCAAGCATGGCAACAGGTGGAGAACAGGCGTGCTGTTGATGACTGTCCCAAGTTTTGACGATGATGTAGTGACAAGGTCGGCAGAATTAAAGTGGATTGTTCAGTGCAAAGAGACACAACAAATCTTTGTGTCGAGGCACATTCGTCACGCAACAGAAGCAATTCACAATTTGCTCGACACCGGTCGCCATGATTTTTTGAAAAAGGCCTTGCAAAGTGCCATTCCCAAGGGGATTCAGGCAGAATTGCCCTATCAAACAAGACTGCCACATGGTACCCCATCGATAGCTTTCAATGTGAAGACCGACAAGATTGAGATCGCTCAAATGCTGCGGGATCAAGTTCTCAGTGGTGAGTTGAATTTGAACATGAAGCAAGCTTTGGCACAGGATCCTCATGCTAGATCAGAGATTCACGTGGACCAGTCAGAGTTTCTGGACAGCTATGATAGGAGTCTGCAGAGGCTGTCAAAGCTTACTCAGCATCAGGAACAGAAACTGAAGGAGCTGAAGCAACTCGACAATCAAAACCTGCACCTAGCTGCCCCTGCTGGGGCGGGTAAAACATTTCTAGCGGTGAAATACGTGCTGGAAAAGCTCCAAGCAAATCCGGAGGGTCGTGTTCTCTATGTTTCCCCTTGCATTTCCCTTGGTCTTTATTTTTTACGATGGTTGGCCAGATGGCAAGCTGCAGAAACAGTGGAATCAACCCGTGACGCAATGAAAACCCTGATGCGAAGGGTCATCATGCTTCAGAAACCCTATGAAGAGTTTGTTTTCTTGAGCACTCAAGGCGATCAGATTTTGCAGACTTCGACCACGCCAGTGTCATTGAACGAGAAGTTCTTCTTGGCAGTGTTTGATGAAGGTCATGAAGTTTTTAGCCACTGCAGGAACATTTCAGAGCATGTCAGCTCAGAAAGCACACTTTTGCTCTCAGACACTTCTCAGTGTTCTGATATGAATGTGAACATCAATTACCCAAACATCAAGTGTGTAGCCCTGACGGAGGTTGTAAGGAGCACCAAACGTATAGTTAGAGGAGCAGCCGCATTTCAGATCCTGAGTGAAGAGCAACAAGCGACAAGTCTTGGCACAGATGGCCCACCGCTAAAAAGTTTTCTTTTTCAGAGTGCAGATGAAATTACGGCTAGTGGGTACAAGAAGGAATACTCCGCATTCGTCATGAAGGCCTTCTCACATGCGGCTCAATCATACCCCAACCTGTGCAGTTTTGACAATCGTATTGCTATCCTGGTCCCAGATGACAGATTTTTGGAATCTCTCAAAGGGCCTTTGCAGACAGAGCTGGGCCATTCGTTCAGACATCGAAGCTTTCGGTTGGTTTCGTTCAAAGAATCCCTCAGTTTCCTGCCTACATACTCATCTGAAACAAAAGATGAATTGATCATTCTGGATACAGTTGACAGAAGCAGAGGGCATGAGGCCTTAATGGTCATTTGTGTTGGGCTCGACGAACCGATTGAGGGTCAAGGCGCCAAAGTGGACTTGTTGACTCGGGCCAAGCTGTATGTCGGGATTTCCAGAGCTCAATTCATGGTTATGGTTGTCAACTGCCATGTGCCTGGTGGGTGGTTGGAATTTTTGGCCAAACTGGAATTCAAGGAAAGCAAATTCCAAGAAGCATCTGGACGTGCGGAGATTCGAACGAATGCAGCTGTGGAAACTCTGAAGGTGTCTCGTCGGACAAGCGATGCTATTGTATGATACGATATTGCTACCCTATTGTTCGACCAGCAAGTTTATGATTTGCAATAAGTTTGCGGGGTGCCAAGAATATACAAGCGCCGTATGATCAGAAGCTGAGTATATAAACCAAAATCATTCAGTAGAGGATGAGGTCCTTGGTATGGATCCTTCATGCTTTGTCCTTTTGGGTGCCCTTCTACCTTGGCCATCTCTGGTTTTACTTGCAAAGGGCTATGGAGTAACTAAATTCAAGTTCAAGTCCCCAAACATCCCCAAACAAGCGACGGAGAAACACTTCAAATTATCTAACCTGTGAGTTTGCTGCTCTTGCAGGCATTTGTGATGCCAAACCCTTCGCATGTAACAGTTCGCGAAAGCGGACATGGTGCCGATGAACCAAAGCACGATAAGGCAACTGGGCCGTTTGCAATTTGGTGTCAGCAAGCCAAGTTTTAGAAACATTCTAATAGGGGCTAATCATGCATGGGTGCCAGGAGTCTAAACTGCTGGAATTACACCTTCCTTCAACGAAACACCTTAATGTTGCAGCTGATGATATTTTTCTTCTTCCAAGTGACAACACATTTTGCTGCTGGAGGACACCAAACCAGAGAAGGGGCAGGTGTGGGAGTGAGCCGAGAAAAGCAGGGAGAAAGAAATGTTGGTTGGATGAGGTTTGTTACACACATATGTCAGGACTCACATATGGAACAATCTTTGCAAAATTCAGGGATGCGCATTTGCATGCACCCAGTGCTCCAAAGCTCGCTGAATTTTGCCAGGACCTGCCTGAACAGACGGAGCTCAAGGTACTCAAGAGCTCTGTGTGGGATACGATCATTGACAGCAAGATCGCAAACCAGATTCACCATCTCCGATTTGACCCCCGTGCCGAGGCAGGGCCTTTGTCAAATCCTGCACGACTAGACAAACCGACATGACAACTTTCCCGCACTTTTGCTTGTGAACCTGCCATGTGGGGAAGGAATAGAGAGGAATGAAAGGGGTCGTTGCAGATAGTGTTCCCAGGTAGATGTTCTGGGTTTTGCAAATAGTTTTTGAATGTTTTGATATGTTATGTAGGTACTTGTAGGGACTAAGACAGGCAGAGCTTCTTCGCACAAGCAAGTTTGAATCAAAAGGATTGCTGGTGTTATCGCTGATTGGTTGCGACCAATGAGAAGTAACCGATGCATGCTGATGAACTGATATCATTGATGCATTTGGCCCTCCAACTGACAGCCTAGGCAACAACCCCAGCAGAAGCTGATGCAAAGGCAGCCGCCAGTGTTGTTTTGGCCATGAGCCATGATCCGCTCTGATGTCGTTGAATGAACGCGGACCCTGCTGATCCCTTTTGCATAGTGACTATGTCATAGTGACATAGAATACATCGATATAAATCAAATATATAATTGCAATTCTGCCCCCCAGTATAAAATGTGATCGTGGCATCTCAACCACTTACTGACCATTTTTCTCCGAGCTTCAGGGAATCATCCCAGCATGTAGTTAGGAAGACATGCGCATGAATCAACACAGCGCAAAATGAGCAGCTGTGAATGTTGACAACCCATTCTCCTTCACAAACACCCCCCAAGGCCTGGTGGAATCTGGACGAATCTGGTGTATTTGTTGACTATCTGGTCCCAGAAAATTTGGTGGGGGTGAGTGTCATTGATCTTCAGATGATTTTCCAACATTTTCCCTTGAAACATTGGAACTTCCCAGCCAGCCAGTTTAGAATCCCAGGGAATGATTCCCAGAGGATATGCAACTAAGCACTCACCAAAGGTTTACTGTCGAATCTGTCCGAGTATCCGATTATTCTTGGTTAATCGCCTAGGCTTGGCTGTTTCCATATGGGTTTTATAATGTCTTATCACCACTTCATGTGTGGTTTCTCTGTTGTTCGATGTTGAACCTGGATTTTTGGATAGTAAACAAGGCTGCAACAACCGTAGTGGTAATAATCCAAATTTTGATGGCAGAATCTCCGTTTTCCACGGTCTAAATCCTTAACTTTGATTTTGCTATAGTCAAATACAGTAAATGCAACATCTCGCAGAATCTCAACTGTCAAATGTCAACTCCCAACCTTTCCTCGTCAAATTTTCATTTGTTGCTGTCTGATGGATCTCCACGCACTGTGTGGCCCTAGCGTTTCCAGAATAATGTTGTCGTTGAAGACGGGCTGGTGATGTTGGCTCAGTGGATTGCAATGCTTTCAACCCAATAGCAAAACCCTGAATGGGTGGTATAATCCATCCTCAAATGGTGGGTTTATGGTCTTGGGTTTGCCACAGTGTCAACAGTCATGAACATATATCAACGTCATGCATGGCAAATTGCCAACGATATTTTCAATTTCTTCGCCTCACATCTTGGTAGTGGTGACATATGAGTTGTTATCGAGTTCCCTGAAGTTTTTCATGGCAACATCCAAAGTGTGCACACAATTTCGGGAGCTGTGACACCAGGAAGATCCGGAAGATCAGGACGATTCAGAACAAGTCGAAGCCGACGAAGCGGCAGCGGCGAAATGTCTGGGCCTCAGTCCTTACTGACTATAGATAGAACTTGATTCTACCTCAGGTGAAGATCTGGAAAAAACGAAGTCGCACTTCAAGTTCCATAACATGAACATCATGAACTTAAAAGTTCAATAAGTTCAGTTTCTAACTTATAAGTTCTATATCATTTCAATAAGTAGCAGGCTTGTACTTAGAGAAAACAACATATAAAGATCTAAGTAACTGAGGAACTTCATTTCTGATTCATTTCTCCGCGCGCCGAGACGCCAACATCGCCGTCGCGGCGCGCGAGGGCGACCTGGCGGCGGTGCGGGGCCACCTGCGCCGCGACCGGCGCTGCCTGGACCGACTCTTCGAGGTCCTGGGGACGCGCGGGGCCGCGCTGCACTGGGCAGCAGCCAACGACTGCACGGCGGTCGTCGCCTTTCTCCTGGCGAAGGGCGCGGCTGTGGACGTCGTGGCCAGCGGCGGCCCGGGAGCTCAGAGCCGCCGGGAATCGCCGGGAGCGGCAGCAGGTGGTGCCTCCCCGCCTGCGGTGCTGAGGTCTCACTCCGCTGCATTATACAGCATACAACGGCCAAGTGGAGAGCGCCAAGCTGCTGCTGGCCGCAAAGGCCTCGGTGGACATCAAGAACAACTTCGGCTGGGGGCCTCAGCCGATATCACAACCGTTTTGAAAACAGTTTTTCACCGGCAATCACAATAATAGTTGCAGTTCAATGAATGTGGCATGTCTTAATGACTTAAAAATATGAATTTTCAGGTTCTTTCAACTTTCAATGGGCATGGGATTTCACATGATTTCGCTAGATTGCTCATCTCAGGTTCCCGTCTTCAAAGTTCCCTTGAATTTCAAGAGCCGTGATTTTGGGGCATGTCTCTGTCGCGATCAACGCAGCACATTTTGCTGAAACAGGTACTTTTGGAGTTCATCCATGTCTTTGGCATTTGCAGAGGGGATTCTTCTTGGATACCCGTGAGCCAATGTGAACAATGGCCAGTGCGAATGTTGATCACTTGAAATGAGATGTGATATATTGGAAGGGGTCAGTTCGAATGTCAGCTGTGGTTCCCAGGCAAAACGCCTTTGGATTTCGCGAGAGACAGGGGCCGCACAGAAATCGTGAACTTGATGACGGGCAACGCCTCTGGGCTCCACGGGTGGGGCCCAAAGCACTGCAATGTCACAATGGTATAGTAGGATATAGTAGGTGTGGGAATGTCAGCAGATGAAACCTGGTGAAACTGCTGGCACTGGTGGGGATGAACGCATGAAACGGGGCGGGGATAGTGTGAGTCCATACAAGGGATATTTACACATTCGATTTTGGACACATGAATCATGAAACCCATTGCCACATCATCATCACAAGCCACTGGCCAACAACTGAGCAAGGCTCAACCACGAATCTGATTAAATCAGCAGAATTGAGCCGGGATCCAACATGGAATTCTTTCGGTTGAAACGCCGTGCCACCCATTCAATTTCTATGACCTTCAAGAACAAATCAGATTATCAGATTAAGCATGGACAGAACAGGTATGTTGTTATGCGTTTGACTATCTTCAACAACACATGACATATCCTAAAGATCACCGATAGCAGAGGAGTAGGCATTCGCTCCCTAGTATTTTGTTCTACCCATATCGAATTTGGGGGTTGAATAATTTTGAGTCCCAGATGTTGTTTGCATCTTTGCTCCGCCCAAGGCATGAAATATAAGGCCTGGCACCGGGAACAGCTCCGTGGTGTCTCATGTGCCTGTCAATTTTGGCTGGTAATGACGATTAATGAAGCAGTGGAACCATCATCAAAAAGGTCAGGGGAATGATAAGCATGACTATGGGGCAGCCAAGCAGATCTCAGGGAGCTTTGTTACATTGTTCATTAGCAAACATGGGACACTTGATGAACATTCAAAAACCAAAGCTGTAAATGCTGGGCTTATCACAACATGCTGGGCACCTTTTAATCAGTTGTCCTTGTCAGCAAGTTCTCCCCAGTGCAAGATCCTATCCATATACCTGTACAACAAGCACCCTTGCGAGTTGTCTTCGTACAAGAAATACTGGACATGTCTGCGAGTGGCTGACAACATGTGATTTTAGGCAACACATCTCCAGTCACCTGCTTTGCCTCTCATTTTTGCAGGCTCGCTATGGTGATTTCAACATATATCAACTTTCGGGCCAAAGGTGCCTTTGGAGACTTTGGAGTGCATCCTATTTGTATGAACAAAGATGCGCCACCCAACACCATGGGGTCCAGAGGGTATGGATCAAACTTGGGTCCCCCAAAGTTGGGCGGCTTTAGATGTGAATCCTAAAACCACATATCATATTCCCAAAATGATGAACATCTGTGGTTGCATGGGGCTTCTCTTTATACCAGTTTGGGACCCGGATTGAGCTTGGCAAGTGGTTGGAATCTCTGCTGTGCAGCCATTAGTTGCATAGCCTCACACCACTCATTTCATTCTGTGGTGGATTTGTTGTGATCAATGCCACATGGCTGTCTTTCAATGTGATGACATGGTGAGCAAATGTCGTGCAATGACTTCAAGGTCCAAGCTATAGATCTTAGGTAGCAACTCAGGCAGTTTTGCTTTCAATGCAAGAAGAAAAAACTACCCCCCCGAAATAAATATTCTTCAGGTAGTCTTGGAATGCTCCCACGACTGTCGGGCGATGCGATCATAATCGCACGCAAGATGTATCGGTTCTTGTTTTGATTCATTTGTGTTGGGTGTATTAGCTGCGGTCAAGTTTCACCTGGGATGAAATTGCATTTGAACATGTGCAATATGCAATCGATGTCACTGGTTTCAGGTTCAAAGCAACGTCACCACATGTACACATAAATTTGCAGCGTTTGATGTAGAATCTGGAATTCCAAACACGTGGAGGTCGCATGTCGCAAGAAACAACTGGCTATGTTTTTTAATGTTTTTTTACTGTAAATCTTTTTCAATATAGAAGCAGGAACAACGAGTAGGCCAGAGAATCGCAAGAGGGTGTTGAAGGAAACTATAGGAAAATCGGAAGATGGAAATCAGCTGTGGGATAGTTGACCCAGAAAATACCGCTTACCCATTTTACCTCTGCGCTACTTGTGGATTCTCACTCCTATTTGCAGGGAAAACTGGATGATTTGAACATATTTGAAGCAACCACATGATTTTGCCTTATGTGTTGAAGCTGCTCCGAGTGATGCAACAACCATGCTTGCTGCGCCACGCCAAAGATCGCGTGCCGCGCTTGCCCAACGTTCTCACGACTTTTCCAGCGGCGACCACGCCTCGGCTGCAAGGGTGGCCTGGTGCTGTGGTGATTGCCACATTGCCGAAAGTGCTTCGGAGAGCAGGTCTAAGATCCCACGTTCCGCCTCATTGGCCCGGCAAAGCCTCGAAGTCACGGAGAAAACCAGGGGCAGAGCAGGAGTTCTTGGATGCACAGGCAAAGATACCGATTGAAACTGGTTGGTGGTTTGAAGCACTTTTTCTTTTTCAAAACTATTTGAGAGTGATAGTTGTTATAATGATACGACATTGACCATAAGTGGTTCATAATTTTCTTGGATGGCTTGAAAACAGCAACAAGGAAGTGAGTCCACGGCCGCCTTTCGATGAATTGGGAGAGTCTTGGAACGCTGCCAAGTTGGACGATGAACTTTTGAACGCCTTGCTGCGTGAAGGGTTTGTCCGACCCAGCGCTTCGCAGCGGTGGGCTGTTCCACTGCTGTTGGCGGGGAAGGATGTGATGGTTTGCTCGCAAACAGGCAAATTTCGCTGAGTTTTCAATCACAAGTGTCGGAATACGGGGTATACTTTACTGGAACATGATGATTACAGTAGCCAAGAGGATTTGGGGGTACGGGTGCCCTACTTTCAGAAGAAAAAAAATCGCTAGTAGAACGACATTCATAGGCTTCGGAACATGTTGTCTTTATTGTATCCCTTCGGACACAACCTTGGCATACCTTGGCTGATGTTGGTTTTAGATGATAGTGTTGTCGGTAATGGTTAGGAACACATACACTGGCAACATAATCCAGAGCGCTGAATCGTCATATGGACATCACTTTGCATACTATCACGCTGGTACCCTTGTCTTCATGCCCCCAAAGAGTCAACTGACGAAAATGTACAGGGAAGGGGCTTTGGGATGCTTTTCACTATCAATTCATATGGTGTTTTTCCGTTTGATGTTTCCACTTCCAGGTTCTGGGAAGACCCTGGCCTACCTGGTGCCTTTGCTGCAACTGCTGGCCCACCGTCCCCCACAGCGGCCACCACGTCCGGGCGCCGTGGTGCTGGCGCCCACGCGGGAATTGGCGTCGCAGATTGCAACGGAGGCGATGGCCCTGTGTCGAGAGGGCGAGATGAAGGTGGCCTGCATCTTCGGGGGCGTGCCATACCGATCCAGTCTGATGAATTAAACCTCCGGCAAGCTGGGCAATGGAAAATGTCCAAAAAATCAGTATTTGAAAAAGAACATCAGTATTTCCAAGAGGAAAGTCATCTACAAATGGGTGATTTTTCCATTGCCATGGTTGACTACTGGAGGGTAGCAGATTTTTGTTCTCTGTGTTTCGATGTTTGAGTTAGGTCTCTGTGCCAAGTATATTCTTTCATGTGGATATTAATTCCATGTTCCTTTCGAAATTTCATTGATTGAACTAGAGGCCAGGGCGGCCAGGAATATTGTGGTCTATTTGTAGCTGAGTCTTACTTAAGCCATCCCCATATACCCACCTCCACTTGTGATCTTAAAACCCCTTCCCCCAACTTTCAATACCACCAAAACAAGGGACGTGAACATGAATCGATCAATACTAAACCGTGCTTTTTTGGTGATTGTAAGATATTGATCTTAAGGGGATGAGATTATCTCCGAAAAAAAGGTAATTCTATGGCAAAAAGACTTCAACTTCCCAGTATTTTGATGATTTACGTATATGTTTTGCATATTTTTCCATCTTTTTTTCAGCCATTTTTTGCTGAGTTTAACCATCCAACTCAGTAAATCCCAGGCAGAGAGGAGCTCCAGCAGGGTGCGGATCTACTCGTAGCCACCCCGGGGCGACTGGAAGACGCGTGTCAACGGGGAGATGTGCAGCTCAGAGGCCGGGACTGCGATGGCAAAAAGTGGAGGACTGCGATTTGGATTCTGGGGAATTCACCAATGATTACCCTCTGGTAAACATACAAAAAACTATGGAACATCACAATTTTCAATGGGTAAATCCACTATAAATGGTCATTTTCAATAGCTATGTTAAATTACCAGAGGGTAATCATTAATCTATGTTGATCTATACTAATTTATGGGTAAGTGAAAATTGGGTACCCCCAGTAGTTTTAGATGGTTAAGACTAAGAATAGACTAAAATCTGTGGTCCCCCAGGTCTTCAATTTTGACCCACTCCCATTGATATATGTTGGATTTGCTATGTAGTCATCAGGAAATCAAATATACCAATGGACACTTCCCTACACATAGAGGTTTAGTTCGCTGGGAAAATCATTGCTAAACGCGAGATTTTTCCATTGCCATGTTTGATTACCGGAAGGTATTCCAAAATGACCTTCTGGTAATGTCAGGATTGGCGACATAAACCTGAAGTGTTTGAAATGCTGGGAGGATTATCCCAACATTATCCCACACCTTGAAATCTTTGGTAATGTTTTGGTGGGCTTTCATAGGTCGATATCCACTTTTGCTGCTTTGAGGAATGTTGAATTTCCGTTGGCAAACAGAAACATGCTCTGCAGCCAGTAAAAACTGGGGAGTAGTAAAAATTGTTGGTGGATTGAGACTCTCATTTTTCAACATACATGGGGAAGAAAAACCCATGAGGTGTTCTCGGTTGGAAGCGCCTGGTCATTTGGTGTTCCCGGACCCATCCGGGTCCGCGGTGGTACCGGTTCTGTGTCGCTGTACATCCATCATGGATTTGTGGGTCAAATCCATCATGCCATATGCCGTTGCATGTATCATCGCCTTAGTATGCCTTAGTATACATTTGATAATTGTATCATTATATCACCTCTGAACCCCTAGTTTGGTATACAGAATATATATATATAATACATTATATCACCATGATGAATTATACATTGCATAGAACATCGGTCCATCATTTTGTACCATCGTTTTGCTCCCAGGCGTGCGCGTTGCCGTCTTGGACGAGGCGGACCGGCTGCTGGATCTGGGCTTCGAGGATCAGATCCGTCTGCTGCTGACGCGGCGCATGCCGAGGACGGGCGAAGGCGCGGGGTGGGAGGTCGCTGGTGGTGAGTTGGGGATCTTGAAAGAAACGATGGGAAAAAGGTGGAACATATGATAATCATGGTGATATAATGGTGATATAATGGATATAATGGAAATGGATCTTGATAATAATGGTGATATTTCATGAGATAATGGATGGAGAATGGTGGGAACAGAATGGGATCATGGCAATGTGATGGGGAATAGTGGGAATTTCTGAATATTTTTTTTGGTGGGAATATATCATGGCAATAGTGGGAAGAATGGAGATATAAGATGGACCTTAAGAAATGGTAGGTAACAGTGGGAATACCGTGGGAATACAATGTGAACAATGCATATATATATATATATGTATGATTCAGAACCATGGGGATCTAAGATGGTGGGAAGAATGGAACAGATAGACATATAATGGAGATATACTGGCAGTAATTTTGCATTTTGGATGGTGGATTCGAAGTTGTGAAAAAAATGCAAAAGATAGGGGAAATCATGGGTATCATGGAGATTTTTTGAGCGGCATATGCGTGTCTGAAATGCCACCAATCGGGAAAATGATGGATTGCGGAGATGCTACTCAGAAGCTGGGAACCCCTCTTCTTGACAATCATATGAATCATAGCTTACTATAGATTGCTCATGATTGCTCTAGATCCCTTTGATTGTTACTTAACACCCCTCAACCAAAGAAACCCGGATGGATCTCACTGATCGAGAACGGATCGAGATCAATAAGCCGCCTGGTAAGATGATTCGTTCAAATTTACCCTGCACTTCATCATTTTTCAGGGTTCAATCCACATGTTCATTCCCAGAATTGGTTCAAGGGAACAATGTGCGGGAAAACCGTATGTTTGAGGGTAAAACCATGTAAAACCCATGGTTTCCGGTGACGATTTCCCCGTAAAGACCAATCATGACCCAAACCAAATCTCCTCATTCTTGATGCCCACCCCCCAATTCTTGATCTTTAAACCATGTTTTCCCATCCTTTCCCAATCCCACCCATCACAAAGGCCGGCAGACGGCCATGTTCAGCGCCACCTTCGGCACCGGCGTCCAGCACCTGGCGGCCGATTTCCTCGACGCCTACACCTTTGTGGCCGTGGGTCGCGTGGGCAGCGCCGCCCAGACGGTGCAGCAACGACTGCTGTGGGTGGAGGACAGTTGGGACGGTCTCCCAGGGTGGGTTCCCAACACGGATTTAAACATGGTGGGATTTATATGATTTTATGATTTTATTGGGGTGCAGATTCCACGAAGAAGTCGTTTGGTTTGATGTTATAAACCAATTCTTATCATGTAGAGTTTTAGGGTAATTTATTTTAGGGTATGGATCAATACCTATTAATACCATTTTTAGGGGGATGAACATCCATTTACCAGCTATTTTGATGTTCACCAGGGGTACTATTGGTTTTGACACACTGCCATTTTTCTTCATGATTTTCTCATTTCAAGCAATACTTCTAGTAACGTGGCAGCTTGCCAAGTACCATCTCCAGCAGGTGATTTTTTAACCATCCGCAAATGGCGCTCTGATGGGAGGTCCAGAGATGGAAGATGGGCCGCAACTGAAAGAATATGCTGCAACCACCTAGTGGTATATCTTTTTTAAGTCTTATGTGATGTATATATATATATACATATATATATGGGTGTGGGTCAAAATTAAAGACCTAAGGGGACCACAGATTTTAGTCGAGTTTAGTATTAACCATCCAATGATCGGGGTACCCAATTTGACCCATGTCCATATATATGTATATATATATATATGTATATATATATACACGAGGAAAGACCTCAAAGGTTCATGCAGGAACCTCTACATGAGAGGTCCTATGGTTGAAAATTGTCGCAAACCATGGAAAGCGATATGGTGAACTACTTGAAGCGATAGCGTCGAATTAATGGTGAAGTTGAAAGGTGCTGTTGTTTTTCGAAGCCATTTGGGATTGTATAGTAACTGTAGTAACCTCATATGCATTGTTTTAGTATTCGTCGGATGTGAATCCAGGGGCTCCCAAAAGGCCTAGAGGTGCTCCCAAAAGGCCTAGAGGACGCACTTCTGACCACAGAACTTGCTGCCAACACCTGTCCCGACACAGGCTCTGGAAAGCAGGTTGACTGTGCTTGAGAAACAATCGAAATCACATGGGGATGGGTCAAAACCCTGGTACCTAGTGAACCCCAAAATAGCTGGTAAATGGATGTTCATCCCACTAAAAATGTATCTATAGGTATTGACCCATACCCACATGTTTCCATATTTTCCCCAGATGAAATTATCGATAACCAAATCAATAACCTAGCGATAACCAAAAATTGCTGAAAGGGCCCCGGGCATCCAGAGACCCAATCCATCCCTGGAGTGGCGCCCTTCAATTTTCGTGTCAAGCCTTGAAACATTTACTTGGCGTGGTCCAGCCTGGCCTGGAAACCTATCACAAGATAGCTTTGATCTAACGATCCAAAGAGATGAACAGAATCTGCAGAAGCAGAAACCAAACCGTTCTGAGGGAAATCATTTCCGCGCATTGAAGACAAACAGTGGACAGCAGACTGCTGATCATGAAGTGCCGCTATTGTTGATGTGGAGATGACTGGAAATGGATCTCCAAATCAATAGTCGTTTTTTGGCATGCTACAAAACCATGTAGAACTACGATATAGCGAACTACCTAAATCGATAACTTTTGCTCATGACTGCCTTTGTGACCCTTAGTTTTGATCCTTGTTCATATACATAAGTTTTGTATAATCATTATAAAAGGCCCTTTTTTGATCCGTTTGGAATTTGTTTCCTACTTTTAGAAGTCACTTACCTATGTGCAAATAGTTCGATTCCAACCCCCCTCACCATTTAGTGGTGCCTGGAAGCAGACCATCGTTGCACAGGGAGGGCCAGGAATATTATCCCCGCTTTTGCAGGCGAACTCCACAACATTCCAAGTGCAAATCCTGGTCATCATCTCATACCATATCATTCTATATCAAGTCAAATCAAACCGCATTAATTACCTAATGTAACATGTCGACACATAATATACAATGTTATGTCGTATCACATCATTTTTTCCAAGCCCAGCCTTCTTTAGTTGACATCTGAACCCTCCCCATTTTCGACCTGCAGGAGGACCGAAAAGCCAAGGCTCTCCTGGGTACCTTACTGGCCCTGGAAGCGACGTCGCCATCTCCGCAGGCTCCGCTGAGTGCCGTGTGCTTTGTGAACACCAAAGATGCGGCGCGGCTTGTGGAGAAAAAGGTGAAAAATTGGAAATTTCGTGGCCTGGCACTGCCTGGATTCTGAAGACGTTCTCGTTTTTTTTTGAAGAGTTTTTGGATATGTTCCTTTCTGTTGGAAATTGGGTTGAGATGGGTTGAGTATGTTTTCATTAGGTTTTTAACAAGTTTTGAATTCTTGTAATATTATTGGTGATTTTGCAAACCCAAAGTCCCGATCAAATTCAAAACTAAGGTTTTTTTTTTGGTGGTTGATTTTTCAAAAGAGAGTAAGTATAGCGAGTGTTTGATCACCTGACAATTCTCTTTTGCATGTTAGGTGATTTTGTTCGGGTTGTCGGGTTATCCTTTGCGAAGTGCCCAGCCAGGTTGCTTTTCCATCCATGGCGACAAGAAGCAAGCAGCCAGGGAGGAGGCCTGGCACGATGTGGAGTGAAAATTCTAAGGCTCCTTCATCCACAGATTTTGTTGTAATTATATATACAATTATTTAGACACACACAGTACACATTAATTGTACATATTATACTATATTATATATAATATATTATATATAATATATTATATATTATATATTATATATTATATATTATACATTATATATTATAGTATATATTATATATTATATATTATATATTATATATTATATATTATATAATATATATTATATATTAGATATTATATATTATATATATTATATTATATATTATATATTATATATTATATATTATATAAATATTATATATATTATATATTGTATATTATATATTATATATTATATATTATATATTGTATATTGTATATTGTATATTATATATTATATATGATATTTTATATATTATATATTATATATATTGTATATTATATATTAGATATTAGATATTATATATTATATATTATATATATGATTGTGGTTCTACATATTTAAAGCCTTAACATATGTTCAATTGAACAGTTATATAATGTGTGTAATTACACATATGTATTTATATATAAGTATATAGCTGCTGTTAATCCATGTGTGTGTGGCATTTTTATTGGCAGGCACCTAGCACTTGACATCGATTACTGTATTAGAGGGATGAGAAGTGGACATCTAAGCAGTCTAGGCGTCTCATTACATGATGACAACCATAAGCAATGGTCCTGCAACCAGTAGAACTGGGGATCATCTAGCAGCAAATTTTAGACCCGTTTAATGTAGTAATTCCCATTATATTCCATTACTGTAATATCCATTTACATAAGCATATTCCAATGATATTCCCATATAAAAAGCAGCTTAAATCGACATTTTTCCGAGACTTCCCTTGGTTTTGCCAGGCCCTGCGTCACTTCCGCGCCCACGTGGAAGGCGGTGGCAAAGCCTCGAAGGCACTGGCGGTGTTGGTGGCCACGGATGTGGCGGCGCGGGGGTTGGACATTCCCAACATCTCCTGCCACTCAGCTCGTCTTGGAGGTTTTTTTCGGAGGAAGCCGGTGGGGAGGTGTGAAGCATGGTAGTGGGGTATGACAGTTTCAACAGTTTGAAGATTTTTTACGGAAAGAGGAGTAAAGATTTGGGATTGGGAAAATTTTTAGACGGATTTTGATGGAATTGCACATCTAACATAGGGTTTGTCTCAATAATTAGCCTTAATTCATGACAGTTGAAGATTAGGGAACATGAAATGTTAAACGGCTGGACGGAATCTGGTATCCTATTTTGGCACAAGCCACTGCTTCGGGCCGGTGAACAGGGCTGCGAATTTGGGGTGAAACCAAGGAAAGAAATGAGGATTCAAGTCACAAAAGAAAAGGATTTCAGTCACAACAGAGATCTGATCTAAGCCACAAAAAGTAAATTGAAAATAATTGGCAACTGGGTTCAAAACCATATATTCCACTTGAGCCCAGCTATAAAAGATTCTCCATATTCTGATATACCAGTAGTACTCGCATGAGGCGGGGCGGAAGTTGCCTTAAGGTTATACTATGAGACCATTCTCATCTATAGAACTTGCATACCTTTTTGTGTGTCAGAAAGCTTGTAGAAAGTCTTATACATAACAACCGTGTCAGTTTTCTCTTGTGATTCAGTGCTACTATTCTCGATTTCCCGTATAAAATCATGCATGGCGTAGTTGTTATCTTTCACTCAGACTTAGACTTAGACTTACACACTACATTCCTTTTACGCAGCAGCTTGTGTTCGTGCTCAACAGTTGCATTTTTTCACCACTGTAGTATGTCCAAGTCTTTGCAGTCCATTCGACCCGCACTGGAATGAAGGGCTGCACAGCATGGCGCGGTTGGGTTTGCATGGTCGCTCGGGGCGCCGCGGCACTTTGTGTGGCAAGTGTGGCACTTGGTGACATTGACTTCCGTTTTGCGTGGCAGGTGTGGCACTCACGGCGGTGGTCTGAAGATGGTCTATACCCATAAAGTTGCAGTTTGAATGGGGAAATGAGGAAATGATGATAAATCAGTGGGTGGAACGGGGTACCTTCATGTCAGACAAACCCACATGAAAGGAACATTTGCAGGCTCTCTTTCAGTTGAATGCATACATATATATATATATATGTATGCCTGCTACTGGTTGTTTATTGCATACTTCTTCCGGTCCCACTTTCAGAAAACCGTGTTTTGGGAAACATGTGGTATCGCCCATTTCAGGGAAAATCAACGGGCCAAGATATACAAGGTCCACTTTGTTCAGTGGCTTTCGGTGAAGTTGTCGCAAGCGTCCCGCTGAGACCCAGCGTCCAGCCGCAGCCTGCGACTTGATGGCAGAAGGTTTTTTTTGATCCCCCATGTATTACACCCAGCAAACACGATCCTCACAAGATCGGTGGTGGCATTCACGACATCGGTGGAGAGATCGAGATCATCCTTTGCCATGCCTGAAGTTCCAACAAAAAATGCGGGTCCAAAATCATTCAGCAGACATGTTTCTATAAAGTGCATGGTGTATATAACATGGTATGGCCATTCTTTGAAGGGAACCAACGTTTTTAAAAGCGCAGTGCGCATATTAAGAAGGTTTCCTTGTGGGAAAGCAGCCGGGCACAAACCAACGTTGCAAAACGTCATCTTGGTGGATCCAAGGGCATGTTTCTTGCTGGGACCTTTGTTCGCTTGCAACCTAGTGAATTTGCCAAAACAAACGCGCACCTTTCGTGATCATATCTTTCCGGATTATGAAGAACATTTGTTGCGAAATGCTGGTTTTTGAGCCCCACCGAAAAGTATTATCATCCGCACTGATGCATGCATGTGCAAACACTTGTTGGAAGTCTAGTCGCTCGGCATGGCACGTCTCGAAGCAAATGAGTCAATAAGTTTTCACCATCCGCAATGACATTGCGTTGTGACAGACGACACTCTGCCCCTGCTCGATGAAAGTAACAGCAATCATGCAGCCATTCCGCTGCCATCTGCAACCACAGGGTCCAAAACACCCTTCAACTGCGCGCACCCACGCGCGCACACACAAACACACCCAAAGCAGCTTGAAGCCACCGTTACAGTGTGGGAACCCAAAAACGTACCCGCAACCGCCTCACACACGAACTGCCCTTGATTGCCGGCTGCAGCCACTTTAGCCGGAAAAAAACACAATGTTTCGCGCTCCGGTTTCCTCCCCACAGCAAGCTCCATGCAAACAGTCATGCAGTGTTATGCAGCATCACCTGACAAACGCGCATGTATGCTCCGGCTTCCTCTCCACAACAAACCCCATGCAACAGGCATGCAGCCATTTTGCAGCATCACGTGGCAAGCATTCATGTATCTACGCACATGGCAACAAAACAACAACAATCATGCAGCCATTCCACTGCGATCTGCATCCACAGATTCCAAAACCCTTGAACTACACACACAGACAAACACACCCAAAGCAGCTTGAAGCCACCGTTACAGTGTGGGAACCAAAAAACGTACCCGCAACCGCCTCACGCAGGAGCTGCGCTACATCGCCGGCTGCAGCCACTACCTGAAAAAACACAATGTTTCGCGCTCCGGCTTCCTCCCCACAGCAAGCCCCATGCAACAGTCATGCAGCCATGACAATGCGTTTTGCAGCATCACGTGGCAAACAGTCACTTATCTACGCACGAGGCAACAAAACATAACAACAATCACGCAGCCATTCCACTGCGATCCGCAACGATTCCAAAACAATCTATAAGGACGCGCACGCAAACACACCCAAAGCACCCGCAACCGCCTCACACACGAGGTGCCCTTCATCGTCAGCTGCAGCCACTCGAAAAAAGACAATGTTTCGCGCTCCGGTTTTCTTCCCAAAGCAAGCCCCATGCAACATGTTAAGTCTTCATTCAGTGTAACTGAATGTCACAATGCACCACCACTTCTCTGAGCCCCCATTTCCTAAGTCACCACTTCCCTTAAGTCTCCACTTCCCTAAGTCTCCACTTCCCAAAGTCAGACCGTTTCCCTAGTCACCACTTCCCTACGGTAGGTCTCCCCTTCTCTCAGTCCCCACCTCCCCATGTCATCATATCTCCAAGTCACCACTTCCCTTAAGCAAAGTCACCACTTCTCCAAGTTTCCACTTCCCTAAATTGCCACTTCCCTAAGTCTCCACTTCCCAAAGTCGCACAATAAAAGTCATCCGTAACTCGGAAGAGTGCTGCCAAACTTCCTTTGATTATCAACCCTATAACTCCATATAAAGGTTAAGATTCTCCCTATCAAACCATAAAAGCCCAAGACTTCCCAGGTGTGATCCACTACGACCTGCCCCGGCGCATCGACGACTATGTGCACCGCACCGGGCGCACGGGGCGCTTCGGGCGCAGCGGCGTCAGTGTGGGCTTCGCCAACGCGGCGCAGCGCGGCGTCAGCGCCGAGCTGCTGCGGAGCCTGGTGGAAGCGGGGACCCAGCCGCCAGCGTGGCTTCTGGGTGCCACGGTTGGAGAATGGGGACGGGTCAAAAGTGCACCTAGTGAAACCCGAAATAGTTGGGATTGGATTGGATGTTCATCCATGTTCATCCATGTTCATCCCAGTAAAATTGATAATAATAGGTTTTAAAGTTTTGATCTGCCCCCATGTGTGTGGGTATATGATGGTATATGGGGGAGAGCAGGGCACGAAGCGAAACAAATTTCTTGATCACCCAATGATGTCGTATTGGAGATGGCCCGACTTTCGGATTCCATGGTCAGTGTGGGCTCAGTAATGTCCGTGTGGTTGTAAGTGTGTGTAGTATATATAATACATACTAATACTATTAATATTTGATATAATATATGTATATATATATGTTTATATGTATATGTAATAATAGTGATAACAATAATAATCACAATGTTGATAAGAACAACAACAATAATTATTCCAATTATATATATATGTTTATATATTTACGCATAGTACAAATCATATATACTAAAAACACGCGTTTTATTAGTCTCAAAACACCATCACTGCTGGCTAAATCGCCGCCAGTGGCCGCCAGTGGGCAAACATAGCAGTTGAGTTCGTGGTGAAATCAAGTGAAAACATATTCAAAAACCTGCGGGATGCACGGTTTTGGTGCTCAAGAGTAGCTGGACCCCTCGACTTGAATGAATATGTCAGGCACAAGAATTAATTTGGTGGCTTCAAATCTGGATTTCAATCCAATTTGCAGGGTTTGTACGCGCTCAATGTGGATTTCTATTCCCAACCCCCAAAAAATCACTGAATCTCTAGATTTACAATGAAAATCTGATGGCATTGAAGCTGTCGAACCCAGAAGTATAACCATGACCAGCCAGGTATGGCCATCGCCAGTGGGACCGCCCTCAAGGACCTGCAGCCCTTCCTTGACGGCGACAGCCACGTCGCAACGGAGGGGTTGCCGGAGGGGCAACGTGCCGGCAGCGACTCAGCAGAAACTTCCGGGCAGTTATTTTTTCCGCATTTATTCAAATATTGATGCAGATATGTGAATGTATGGAGAACTTTTCTAGCTCTCTATCACTACATGTGTATAATATATATATATATATCTTTCTTCACATATACTTTGTATATCCATAATAGCATACAATAACTAAATATAATTATATGTAACGCTAGATATGTTGAAGAGGAATATTTGAACGCCCGCCGCCCCACACATTTTGCGGACATTTTTATCATACATGGAAAATCTTTGAGTCACCGTTGCTTGAACGTTTGATTCACCATATGTGGGGATAGAACAGAGCTCCCAGAAGTCCGGGTGCTTCGCTTCTGTTTAGGGTTGTTGCTGCAACACCCTTAGACATACTACTTAATTGTTTGTAAGTGGGTTTGTAAGCCAGACAGGACCAGCATTCTGGAGATGAAAAAAACGCTGGTTAAGTCTTAAGTGGGATTATGCCCTTAAGGTTTATAGATCATAGGGAAGGAACCTCAAACATTGAGTCTAACCACGACAAGGCGGCGAATACTGCAATGTCTATTTTTTAGAATATCCATAGAATACCCTTAGGATAATCTGCAAGGGTAAGGAAGATTTGAGATTCAACTGTCGAGCATCTGGTAGAATCAGTTGGCGTTGGTGGTAACTTCCTGAAGTACACGAAATAAATTGCAGCGGGATAACTGTGGGACATATGCAGTATATAGAGAATATACAGGGGATGTTTAACCATTGCTTTTGCCAAAGCAGTCAACTATATCATTGGTGATCGCAAAAAGACTTTTGCTAGGTGGCGCTGTGTTTTGCCATAGCAAACCAATGGAAGGATGTAGAGCAGTTGCATTGCCATTTCTGATGGTTGGTTGATGGTGAAATGTGGGGAGCAAAACCAAATGGTACCCTCTGGTAAACTAACAGTTCGCTATGGAAAATGGCCCATAGAAATACATGGTTTACCTATTAATAGCATGGTGATTTTCTATAGCTATGTTAGTCATTACCAGAGGGTATTTTGTCGCAGTCTAATGTGGAAATGACGTGAGAAGTGAGGGAATCCCTGGTGGTCTATGGTTGACAAAAGGTCATGATTACACTTTTTGTACTTGCGGACTGTTTCAAGCGTTCAATGATTCTGCATATACATATACATATACATATTAATTTACATATACATATACATATTAATTAATACATATACATATACATATTAATTATATACATATACATATACATATTAATTAATACATATACATATACATATTAATTAATACATATACATATACATATTAATTAATACATATACATATACATATTAATTAATACATATACATATACATATACATATACGTATACATATACATATATATATATACATACATATTAATTGATACATGATATGTTTTCAAATCAAACCTCCACATTTATATCCCAACTATTATATACAATTCCTCGCCCCTCATAGCAAATACCACATGAACAAGTATTGGATCTCTTTGTTATCACCATCCAGAATGGATCTTTTACACATAAACGACCAGTTGTGTGGATGACACAGCTTGGTGCTTCAATATTGGGCCATGCCCATTTCATTTTTTGGTCGGGGGATGTGATAAATTTACCATTTATGTCATTCATACCTCAGGAGTTCCATAGGGTATCATAGGGTAAAAAAATGCCCCAGTTGTACTATAACATCCGAATTGCACCAGCCAAATATTTGCCAAATACTTATATATATATATATATTATACAGTATATAAAACCATAATTGACTATAGATCCAGAAAAAAAATAAACATCCATAGATCAACAGTTGACAAATAGAAATAAGATATAAATCAACAAATAAGTCAACAGAAATTTGAACCGACCTTTTGCTTTCCATATTTCTAGGGCCCTGTCGCGGATATAGCCCAGGCTATGGCGCCCAAGACGTGCGAAGCGCCGGCGCTGGGCTGCAGACGCAGAAGGAGCGGCGCGAGGCGCAGAAGCTGCGGAGCTTCGCGGAGGACGCCTACGGCCCTACGGCGTCCGACGGCAAAAGTGCGAAACCAGGAGATGATGATATTTACCTCATATTTCCAGGTTTCCCACTTTTTTGTACGTATATACGTATATATATATATATAATATAATACCAGTTGGAATATGGCGCATGTGCATATATATATAATATGTATAGTGTATAGCATGGTAAAATATTAAATCGGGAAAATACATGCAGTGGGTGTTCCATTGCAAAAATGTTGTGATGGCACAGGGTTCTTCTGGGCGTCACCTCAAACAGCGGTAGCATTTGTTGAAGGTCGCCTCAATGAATTGCTCAAGTTTTTTGGGGTTCAGGCATAGCCACTTTGACAAATACTCAGGTTTCAACCTGTTCCAACTCGTTCCAGCCATCCAACTTTTTTTAAGGGTGGACTAGTCATGATGAACTGTAGCCACATGGTGCAACCCGCAATGCCTGCAATTTGCCGCCGCGGCCATGGTTCCAGTTGGAAGCCATCCATGGCATCGCCACACATGGGAAGAAATGGTGCTTCACCGCCTCCAACAGGAATTTCTCCTGTTTTTTTTGGGATCCAAAGATATTATGATTCTTGGTGGAAAAATATGTGCAAAGCCTCTAAGATCTCTAAGTTTTGAAGAGAACACGATTTTTTGTGGAGACCCCAAGATTTGTCACATCAACATTGGCCATGCCGAAGCAGACGCGAACAAAGGTGGGTGCCATCAGGTTTTCTCTTCCGCAGTTCTGAATTCACATGACAGCTGTTTGAATGTGTTTCGATATATATATATATATAACTATACCTCAAATTCGAATCCCTTGATTGTAGGCTTTACTTGAAGATTTAATTAGACACCACCGTGTGTCGTGTCGGGGATCTCATATTATTTGAAACAATTGGGTGGGAGTGCTGCAAAGATGTGTGCATTTTAACTATATACAATCAAAAACGTCATGTTGTTTGAGAAGAAAACTGAGAGAGCGGCCTGATGTTTACTGCTGGACTCCCAAGCAAACCAATTGGAAACAATGTTGGTCTGGTTTTACAAGGTGGTGCCCCCCAGTTGTATATTGTAAATTTATTTTGAACAAACCCAATAAATATGGTTGTAATATGTTATAATCACCATAAACCCAAACGTCAAGCTACTTGTCAACCAACTTAGCTATCGGGCACCACCCTGGGAGTGGGTGAAACTCATTCGCCCTCCCAAAATGGGTGTTTTCAAACTTAAAATGAGCTATACCCATTTAATGTTATGGTAGGATGAGATTACCGGGTTTCATATCATTTAATCATTTATATTTTGCAATATCGTTGAACATTTTTTGGCCTGCTCTATATAATAATATTATATATGGTTGAATAGAGTTGTGTAACCCATTTTGGTTGGTTAACGCTATATGTATACATATACTGTAAGTTGCCGTCCAGCAATCAAGCATTGCTTGTTAGAAAATCTTAAGCATTTTGTTCGATGCTTTCCCAACAGCAAAATTCCATTTCTCGGGGATCCAGCTAGCTATGTTTGATTAGCGCAGGGTAACCATCATTGAATCCTGGTTTTATCAAACCAAATCACCATTAAATCACTATGTTTCTTGCTGAAAAAATCCTTGCTTTACCATATTGACCATCACTTTTCACATAAAATATCCATAAATATCTCATCATAAACAATTGTATGTTTCTACAGTATAGAGTGAAATACCGGGTTCCGGGTATGACCCATTTTGCCATTTTGGTTGTATGCTTGCGTATCTATGATCCATATCTCTTTTGGATGTTCATCCCAGAACGGACCTGGAAAACGCCTGGAAAACCGACGGGTCGGAACCGGTCCGACACCAGGTCTCTAAGTCGATGCGTCACAATCCCTTGGCCCATGATATCCTGGAGGAGTGCTGGCCGAAAATCGAAAATCGCCAATAGATGCAGCTGATTTACTCATTCATGGGGATTGAATGGGGATTGCGGCGTTTTATCGAATTTTTTAGTGGGATATTTTAGCGATTTGAGGGGATTTGTGAATGGGATTTGTTGGTGATTTTTTCGTGGGATTGAATCATCAACTTTTTTGGGGCTTCTTTTGGGGTTTGACTATCAAAAGATAGGGGGTTTTATTGACAAATGATGGTTTTTCTGGTCGCGACTCTTGGGGGTGGGTTGGGAAAACCTGGGATGTTTGATGATGTTTGATCCTTCGGGACCCGCCAGCCAAGTAATCAAGGATGATCCATAGCATACCCTCTGGTAAACTAACATAACTAATGAAAATCACCATTTTCAACGGGAAAATCCACTATAAATGGTCAATTTCAATAGCTATGTTAGTTTACCAGAGGGTAAGGATTGTGGGGCCCCTCAACGAGAGTGGTCGGTGAATTGGTGAGTAGCATGCTGTCGCTGAGGGATGGCGCTCTGAAACTTGGTGATTTTGAGATCGCTGGTTGAATATACCCTCTGGTAAACATACAAAAAACTGTAGAAAATCACCATTTTGAGTGGGTAAATCAACTATTTCGATGGCCATTTTCAATAGCAAACTGTTAGTCATAACCAGAGGGTTACTCCCTTCAATTATGAATGTGGAAGATTCTACCCTCTGGCAGCCTGGCATGCTGTCGCCTCACAGGACACTCCAGAAAACTCATGATATTCACTGCTCTGGAGCTGCAGAAATAAAAAAATCCTACCAAGGAGTATATCTCCCGTCTTTTTTTTCAATGTAACATCCTGCTCAAATCCACATGCTTAGCGGTTTACCCATGTCAAATCATGTCAAATCCACATTTTTTGTGGTTTATCCATATAAATCTTCCCTGAAATTCACCATTTTTTGGTACTTTAGCCATCTTCTTTCCTGGCCGCCAAAACAGCCCACCAAATCCACCCATCCGTTGCCTGGCAATCGAGGAGGAAGCCACCCGTGGCATCCGAAGAACACCGTCGGGCAGCCGAAGATGGCATGGCACTGGAAAATTTACCCTCTGGTAAATAAACATAGACCCTGAAATTCACCAATTTTTAATGGAAACTAGTCTTCCAACCCCTATCTGCCAGGGTCTATGTTAATTTACCAGAGGGTAACATGTGGTTCGATGTTTTTTGACGCAACTAGGTCAACGTTTGGTTTTTTTTAGGGGATATGACTATACTCAGATGGGGTTATAAAGCAACTTATAATCAATGGGGATTTCAGGATCCTAAAATGGAGGTACGTTAGTACCATATTTTTGGCCACATGATGTGGTGATATTCCCTTACATAGCCCTAAAAAATAGGCCTTACATATGGTAGGTACCTGCAATTTGGGTAGGGGGCATATTCCCATATCTGGAATCATTGGAGATGACGAAAAATCAACCTCATGGCGACGTCGGCCTTCACGTTTCAGGTTATTGAATTGTTTTAATTTATCCAAAGCAATGATGATTATTTAGTTGATTTTACAGTTGACTGGATCCATTTGGTCAATTCGGCAAATGAATGACATTTTTACCAACAACTACTACTTGTAGTTACTAGTTGATTCGATTATAGCCTTAGGTAGTCATGGCAAAAGGCGATCCCTGCTTTCAATAGGAACCCTTGCAGCCTTGGATTGCCACAGAGTAGCTTCACTGATTTGCTGATCGGCAGCAACTGGTTACATTTTACCATGCCATGGTCCAACGGTTGTTTCATGTGGAAATCCGCCCAATGAATCCCATCCATTGAATCCATGCCGACACATTCCGGAACAATTCGACACATTCCTTTTGGCAATCGAATCGGGCACTGGAACGTCATAGCGATAAACATAAAAAAGCGACGTGGATGGGAAAGCGGCCCATCCTGCACCAGCAAAAGGATGGTTGAAACGTGCTGAAACCCTATAACTAGTGGGATGTTTACCACCTATCAGCTTCAGGATTTTGTCACAGTATTTCTGTAGATTTGTCCAAATATGGACTTTTTCCAGCTATCCAACATAGATTGTCAGAGGGTATACCCCTAAGGCGCAGCAAGCAGCGGAAGGGTGGTGAGGAGGATGAGGACAAGAAGGGCGGCTGAAAATGGGTGTACGGTATAGCCATTTTTTTTGTATTGGGAACATGTTGATAATGGATTTACGAGTGCCCTAGGGTCTGAACATTTCGGGAAACCCCAAAATTTGATGAAATTTCGTGCTTCGATGCCAAGAATGAACCATTTCCTGGGTCTATTGGCATTCCAGTTTTGAGCCATGGCCGTGTCAGATTCTGAAGATGGCCAACTAAAGGTGGCATCCAGATTTTGGGCGTCAAAAGCTTTGAACAGTTCTGGGAAGGTCTGCCCAAATGGTCTCTTTTCGTCTCTTTTCCACATTTTGCCAAAGCCCGAAATTCTCCAGACCCAAAGTTTCCCATTTGGGAACCCATCCAGCGGATATCATCAGCGGTTTTTTTTAGGAGGGAGGTAGCGTGGTGCCTTCCAGTGTGGCCAAGAAAGTGCTGGGGATGGCCACTGGGTTGCGATTCTGCTTAGCATCCTGGCAGTGAGCCAATCCCAATCTCACACTGGATGGATCATAGTCATAGATTTTGATTTTGATTGGTTAAACATCGGTTTAGTCGGTTTAGTCTTTAGCTAAATATATCTTTTAATTTGATCGTTTATATTGTTTTCACTTGTTTTCACCTTTATATTTATATCCTACCTAAAAGTTAGACTTCGAGGGGGGGAGCAACACACCACTATGCACATGTACAGTAATCGCACGAATTTGACTGTCGTAACTATTGCCCCGAGCCGGTTCCGAACTTGCTGACCTGCAAGCTACCCTCCAACAAACAGACCAGGTTTGATCACCAGCCGGGTTACATCCCCCATTTATTTTGATGGTCAAAATCTTATTTCAACTGGATTTTTGTTGGTCAAACCAAGCATGTTTTAGACCCATGGTAAACCCATGGTAAACCCATGGTAAACCCATGGTAAACCATGTAAAACCACCATGTTTTACCTTTTTCTGCCCCATTCTAGTGATTCTAGTGGCAATTCCTCGAATACGCCCAGGTTCAGTCGCAAAAAGCGGATGAAGAAGACGGAGACTTTGGCTCCGAACTCGCAGACCAAGAGGTCAATAGTACCCTCGACGTTGAGGAGGCGACCATAGTCATTGAACGAAGTAGGGATGGGCCGGGATGGGGCTACAAAACCAAGCATTTTACAGGGTTGCTCCAACATGCTCCATCAGAGGTAGATGATCACCAGTTTCGGTGGGAAAACTCGGGGAAAATTGATGATTTTTGATCTACAATTTGTGCCCCAAACGTGATGTTGGGATGTTGAGAGCAAGCCTGATCATCTACTCCTATTTGGTGGCTTCTGAAACTTTTTGACCCCTGCAGGTTTTGATATGGGTCCCGGGTTTGGCGTATCTTGGCACTTTTGATCTATTATGTCTATGGAATGTACCCGTTGATATTCCATCCCTTGAATCAGACAAGTATTGCCTGAGTCATCTTGGTGACTTGCCCTGAGTCATACTGAGTCATCTTGAGTCATCTTGACATTTACTTTCCCGAGTCATCTTGAGTCATTTCTCTGAGTTTCAATGGGGATACTGGATCAAAGCCACCCGGTTGGCAGACGGCCGGGTTGGCAGGTTTTATTTGATGGGATCAAACCTGAGCTGTGCAGGCAGAGGAAATTGACGTTGAAGTCGATGAGGCAGGGCTTGGAGTTCAACCGGTAACCAGTCGTCGATGTGGTGAGATCTGGTAAGATGGCTGAAGCATGACTATTTGAGATAGGACAATCACATAGAATATATATATATATATATATAATCTAATTCAATAGAAGAATAACATCATATAATACAAATTAACTTAATTCAATATAATATTACGGTATACATGTTTTTCACGTTTGTCCCACTGTCATCTTTTTGAGGGTAGCTCCCCGTTCAGTTGTGAACAATGGGCCACCTGAAACCTGGCCTTGTAACCACCTGGGGAGAACTGGTTTTGGTATCTCTGTTTCTACCGAATTCACTGCTGAGGACATCCAGATTTCATTGGTTAAACCGTATATATATAATATATTGTATATATATATGCAAACATCTGCCTTTCTAAAAATCGACCCCACAACTCGCTGAGGATGGCTTCATTGTGGGTCCCAATGCCTCCGAAGAAGATGAAAGGGCCCCTTGTTGGCCCAGGGGTGTTTGGCGTTGACGACTTTCGGCCCAAAGGATGGGCTTATCAGCAAAACGGATATAACAATATTAATAACAGCTATTCAAACAGTAGGTATTCCAATTATTCAATGTGATTCACCAGCCATATGTATAATCACTGTATAATCACTATAGTCCAAAGTATCGTACAATCGATTTGATCATGGAAAATTCTGGAGTAGATGCCCGTGGTGTGTTCCGGCCCAATTTTTGACCTCACCATGGCGTTGCCACCAGGGCATCCTAGCCTTTTTGAGCGGAATCTAGCCTCACATGGCGCAGATAATTTGGTTCCAAATAGACCCAGGTTCTAATTTCCACTACAGGATGGTGGGACTTGGGTCCACTACAAAATTGTCAGGCAGGCTATTTTGCACGGAATCTTGGTGTAGGAGCCTTCTATTTTGTAGCAAAGGGGTTTGTGTTGCCGGTCCAAGCCACATAGGGCCCTAATTCATCAACAAATCAATAGATGCCACCAGGGTCTGCTGGGGGTGTTTACAAGGTGCCTTCCGCCTTGAGGCAATGTCCTTGTTTCTTCCAAGCAAGTCTTCTGCACAGGCGGTCACCGTTGCAATGGGATGCTTGAGCTATCTTCAGCCAAGTTGCTCACCTTTCCTGTTGAGCCTTTTTTTGGACATGTGATGCAGTTTTTCCTCCCATGATTCATGGTCTCCTGGCCTAAGAACTCATGTGACGGGCAAGCCGGGATGAGGCCATCCGAAGGTTCCTCTCAATATTGGAGCTAACGAGCAAATCTTCCAACTATAGGTGGTATATACGGTATAGCTGCAAATGTTTCTTCCCTCAGTCATATGGTAAATTCATAGGTAACTTGACCCATCCCCAGGTAATTTTTTTTGGATTTCCCGTGGCAAAGCCTCAAAATCAGCCATCAGGCCGGCCCCACCCTGGCCGACATCATCCTGCAGAAGATCCAGGACCAGCGACCTGGGAGAAGCTGCCGAAGTGGCGAACAGTTCGACCACTTCTTTTTCGGGCCTCGTTGATGGGAATTCATCACAAAAACAGATAGACAAGGATCAATGCATCGATTTTTTACTTGGACTGTTTTCTCCTTTTTTGGGCTACTGACTTGTACACTTTCCGTCAGTTTTGGGTTTTCCTGCTATAGAATGGTGACTCGGGGACTTGGGCATTCCATCCGAACTGGAAGCCATGGCCCATTTAGTTCGATGAGTGAGATATCGAGATTTTATCCGCGATTTTCTATGGCAAACTGTTGAATTATATATCAGAGGGGAACCCTCCAAACAATTCACCATTAACTATTGGTATACCATAAACATGGTGTTTATTGGCGCGGCGAACCATTACGGGAGTTGGTTCATTAACTATAGTTACAGCGAGAACCACTACAAGTCCATTAGCTAAGTTGGTGAATGACTTCAATCGTTACTAGTTAAGTTATTCTGACGCAGAGTTAGTTAATTAAGCCTAGTTATTCGATGTTATTACTTATTAGCTGGTTGATGATCACAGCATTTATGAGTGTTTTGGAACTTAGCGATGATCGTGATGGTAAGTATGCTGATCTTTATTAACTATACATAACTATTAACTACAGTATATAGTGATTGTTGGTAACCCCATTAAAAATTAGCCCAATCGTTACCAACTTCATGTGACCATTACCACTTCGGCACCGCCTAGGAGGCCGAAGCCCGAAAAGCTTCGGGAGAGAGTGCCTGGCTCTGCGCGGAGAGAGTACCTGTTGGTTATGGTTATGGCGACCCCAAAAACGATGCAGAAAAAGTCGGTGACTTACAGATGCCACTATCGTATAGCAACGGATTTTGCCAAATTCTAGATCTTTTATGATCTTTTTGGAGGTTGCTATAGTACTCATATAATGGGGTTTACCCATCAATTTATAGGATTTTATGGGGGTTTGATGGTTTGATGGAGATATCACATGATAGTACATGATATTTACTGCACGTGAATCACGTGATAAATGTTGTTTTCTTTTTATTAGTCAGTTGGAGTTAAGAAAACCTACCCATGTGGTTGGGGATTCTCTTTTTCTCCACGAACTGATCGATCATTTTCTCAGCAATGATCTCAAGCGGGTTTTGTTCATTGTGAAGATGTGGGGTGCTGCATCGGCAAACATGCTGAAGATGTGGGCATTGGTGAAAACATCCTGAGACCTGTCTGATTTATTCAGATTCGTTGATGCTTGGGATGTGGACAGAGGAATTCGGTGTTTTGGTCCGCGACCACGACGACCACGAGTTTCTTATTGAGTTGTAAAGCGAGTCGCTGGGAAGGGCCCATCTGACCGGGTGCATCCATTTGGGATGATGATCAAGTCTGCACATCTACATCAGCTCATTGGACAATTCAACTCATCCACTGTCGGTAGTTTTTTTCATACATCCAGCTATTGGGGTACCTCTATTTTAGAACACCATAATTCATGCGAATGCTCTCTAAATGACCTTTTGGACGCTAGAATTTCAATAGGTCCAAGTGCGATTTCACCCGTCCAGTCGTGATGAGT
>CAMXCT020000505.1:107500-200000 GCA_947184155.2 Cladocopium goreaui | reverse complement strand
ATCGCTTGCTAGGTTTTAACGACATTTCCTTTCCACGTTTCAGGTTCAATGGTTGATAGCCACCAAAAATCAAAGGTGTATTTTTTTTAAACCATCCAAAATTGGAGGTTAAATGAGTTAAATGTACCATGTTTTTATTTCCCACAGCCCAATCATTTGTGAACGCCGGTAGCCACCACCACCCCTCGGCCCCTCGGTGCACTGCGGAGGTGTACAGCGACATTGGGAAGTTCCTGCGATTTTACAAATCGGGCCCAGTTCCCAAGGCTTTCAAGGCAGTCGGGTTTGGGGGGGTGGATTTTTTATCCAGCCCGATGGCTACGACGTTGATCCCCAAAGAATTGAGTAAAATCATGAACATCTGGGTGTTTCACCAGCAGAAATGTAGTTCCAAGTTCCAACATCACTTGGTTTTACCCGAAATATTTGAAATTGACCGAAATTCTCAAGATCAATCTCCGGATGATTTGGTGTTTTCCATCTTGATTTGGTGTTCAGCCGACTTTGAGATCATGGCCGTAGTACCGTAGGATTTCAGGTGGTCCTGTGCCTCTGACAGAGCCAAAGATATCGCTGTAATGAAGGATTAAACTTCTTACGAAAGAAGGCAGTTTTACTTCCTTGTCATACCCAAGGGGGCATGGATGTACCACCACAGGGCAAAGTTTGTGACCCGACCTGTAGATTGGTCAAACAATGAACGAAGATGACTTTTCTGTGCAGGTGATGATGCAGTGAAGCATTTTTTGCAGGAGCAATAGCCAGAAAAAAATGCAACTGAACCCCCTTCAAACAATTCAAAACATGTTTGGACACATATGATTCTACTGGCGGATGCGGCCTGGTGATGTGAGCAAGTCAATTCCTGACATATATTTCTGCGGGTTCATCTGCAACACATTGGGGGTTTTCAAACATGTTCGCACATTATTTCCCATATTTCGATTGATGATCGCCCCGGAACTCATATAAACTTTTGGGGGCGCGTAAAACGCAACCAGTCTTAGAGGTGGTTTCGGAAAGTCTACAGGACACCAATATAATATTATATATATATATATATATTATATACACACATGCTAACCCCCCCAGAAACCTACCGTTTTCGATTTTTTATTGTCTTTTACAGTGATTTTTGTTGGTTTTGCCATCATTTTTTTCATTCATTTGAAGACTTTGGATGCTTGATCATCATGAGTCATGATGCTTCATGTGTAGATACAACGACATATTTTGATGGTATTTGCAGCGTTTTCAACTACCGAATTGTGTTCCCAACAAAGGGTTTCAATTCAAACATTGACAGAATGCGCACGGCACTGTGGTCAAATGCCAACTTTAAGCTTTACATTGGTTTTTACAGTGGTTTTATTCCTTTTTGTGACACATGAAATTTTGGATTCTGGACACCTTCAGATCTTGCAGACATATTATTTGATGATCAATATGGTAGATATTTCTTAGGCCTTTTTTTCCTTACTATGTAGCTTCTCTCTTGTTGTACTGCTGCAGTGGCTCAATACTTTGGATGATGTGTGGGTCTCAGGAGGTCCTAGGACCTCTTAGTTCGTACCCCTTCCAAACCATGTCTTAAGTATAATTTAATATAATTTACGTACCTCCAAGTACCCCAACCTCTCTGCAAATTTTCTCTTAAGTAGTGATTCAACCCATATGAAAAAGATCCTTCAACTTTGGGTCTTTTCCCCAAACCTGAAAAAAGGCGGTGAAAACACTGTAAATGACTACAAGAGACGATCAAACATGCATCCTTCTCTTACTGTAACCAATTCTAAGTGACAAGAGCAGGCTTTACAAACAGACACTTTCATTCAAAGGGTGTAGCATTCCTTAAGCAAAAGGAGTATTCCTTTTCAATAGGTAACATTCCTTTGTAGAAAGCCACTTCTCTTGAAAATATATCTCTTGATTTCGATCAATCGGTGTTTTTTTTTTTTTCCCCAACATGTAAATATGCATGAACGTACCAAGATGTACTAAGTATATACAATACTTCTGGAAGGGAGAAACACGTTGCACAAACAGTCCCTGCAACATACAAGGCATCTTCCAAATCAAATGCAGTATCTCTTCAAATCAAATAAGACTATCTTCAGAAATGTAGCCATTACTTTGAAGAACATACATGTTTTTCTCTAAGTGACACTATATTTGTTGAAAAACAAGTTGGATATTTAAAAGAACATGCTGCACATGTGGCACAAGTACTGCTACATTGTGCTTTCTAGAGTCAGTATGCCCTAATTTTTTGACAGTAATTGTGTATACTTGAAATGAACAAATGCGAGCCGTCTTTGCTTAAACAAGAACATCACAAATGCTACCTTTGTGAGATTGACAGCGCCCCTTCTGAAGAAACGTGACTTGAAAGGGCACAGCATAACTTCAATAAGAAAGCTCCCTTAGTCTATGCAGTATTCACTGGAAACAATCATAGTTCCAAAAGAGTTGTAGTGTAGCATTACTGTTTTGCAGTTTTCCATTGACAAGAATGATACATTCCTTAAACATGGTGGGGCATTCCTTCAAGAAAATGTAACATTGCTTTGACACAGTCTGTTCATTTATTTTTCTGGCTTGGGGAAAAGACCCAAAGTTGAAACTTTTTCATGGTAGTTGAATCAATCCCATCTGCTTAAGGGAAACCCAAGATGGATGCATTTCCACAGGAATGCATTCAGAATGCATTCTTTCCCTAATCTAAGATCTAAGATCTAAGATTTGCTCAGGAGTCTTTGGGGAATCTTAGATTCAAAACCAAGAACCAAGAACCAAGATTCCCCCAGGACTCCTGAGCAAATCTTGGTTCGAACCAAAACCAAGAACCAAGATTCCCCCAGGACTCCTGAGCAAATCTTGGTTCGAACCAAAACCAAGAACCAAGATTCCCCCAGGACTCCTGAGCAAATCTTGGTTCGAACCAAAACCAAGAACCAAGATTCCCCCAGGACTCCTGAGCAAATGGAAGCAGGCCGTGCAATCTAAGCTTCCTGGCTGTGCAGGTGATCCCGAGCTTAACCAACTGGGAGGAGGCGAGCTTCACTGCTGACTTGAGTGGTGAGATTGGTTTCACATCAGCTTCAAGTATCCGTTGGAGATTATATCATATTATATCCCCTGTTTTGTGGGGCGATGTTTAACTATAGGACATATTTAGGACATATTTAGGACATATTTAGGACATATTTAGGACATTGACATTTACCAACCCAATGTGATTTAGGGGAATATGGGGGAAGAATTTCACAAAGCCTCAACCATGGGGCTGCGACCTTTCTGGAAATCGGAAACACCGCACCATGGAGGGCTGATCCGCGCGACCGTGTTTTTTTGGCTCAGCGGCTCAGCCGTAATTCGGCGTCGTTGTCACGGATCAAAAGCGTGACGGGCGTCGTTGTCACGGCCTTGTATGGCAATGATGGAGACCTGCCCCTGGAAGGTTTTGCTGAAGCGGAGGAAGGGGTCGCCCATGCAGTTGAAACAGTTTCTGGTGGGATGCCAAGTGGGATGGTGAACTTTAATTAGATCATAGATCAAAAGGGCCTGGAGTGGTTTGGACATTTCGGTTGGTTCAGAGTCTGCTTGGGTTGATTTCTCCCACATTCTCCCAGCAAATTGATGGCGAAACCACATCCTTCAGAAAACTCATGGTGGTGAAGCCCTCCAAACTCAGACCGGAGGCACGCACCCTTAAACCACCGTGCACTGGTTTAACATCCCGGAAAAGGGTGGAACACATCATTTTTTCCCCACTTTTCCGGACTTTTCCGCAACTCCCAGGTGATGATCAGCCGAAATTCGAAAAGCTTCGAAAGCTTTGTAGAGCAGCAGCGACAGGAAGGCTTGGAGGAGATCCGTGCAGCGATTTTTGTTGGGTTAGCATCCCCTGAAAACACGAAATACCATCATGATCACACTTGGTGGGACCATATGAAAATATGTGAAAATTTATTGATACATATGAACATATACATTAAACTAGCTTATTTTATTTCCAGGTGGTTAAAAACCAGGGTTTCTATGAAAAACTTGGTGATTTTTTTGGCAAAATCACCCCAAAATGGTAAGATCTTTTTTCTATGTAGAATATGGTTCTCAACTATTCTCAGCGACAAGATTTTGGGGTTTTCCCAACATTGTCAGAGAGAAGCCCCCAACTCCCCAAAATTGTGACGCAATTTGTGGGATTTCACAGGCGTTTTTTAGAGTATTTTATGGCTATAGGGTATAGCTTAGACAAATCATGTTTCTGGAGTGTGTGATTTACACCGAAAATCCACGCAATTCCGCATGATTCATGGATTAGCCCTGGCTTCATAAAGTTTATGATCACTTTCAAAAGTTCCGTGGACATTTCGTCACCCTGATGCGAGGACATGGAGATGGAGTTTCCAGAATTTCCAGAGGACGGCCAACTGGAATCTCCACATGCAGCCCAGCACGTCATCAAGATGTTGTGTGAGAAGCGCAGCAGACCCTGCGAGCGCTCCATGCTGAGTTTGTAAAATTTGAATGGCGATGGCTTTTTCAGTCAGCTAGGGGATCCCAACCAGGTGGTGCCACAGTATGCCACAGTTATATTAATTGTTTTATAAATCGTATAATTACATAGACTATATAGATATGTATCTTGTAAACAGTGTTATGTATATATATATATAATTATATATATATACATATATATATCTTTATGAACCATAGTAGCTACAGAATTACACTTGTTTTGTCAACCATAGGTACCCCATGTTTTGTCAACCATAGGTACCCCATGTTTGATCACTTTGTTATGGTCAAAACATGACGATCGTGTACCACCGGGATTCGAGCGGGCTTTCCCCCGGGTGAACTGACTCATTGCCGTTTTTTTTTGGGTATGGCTCAAAACATTGAAAACTATGGACGACCATCATTTTGGGCATGGCAAATTTTTCAAACATGATCCAAAGTGTTTCTGGGTCCGATGCTACCCTAAAATGGCTTGAGCCATTCTCGAAGTCATGTCCTCTGACATTCGCACAGTTCGTGAAAAAATCGTTCCATCGATGCGCAGCTTCTCCATCGTTTCAACGCCCGGGGGATCCCGGGGGCATGTTGAGAGATGGGGATGGACCAATTTTAGAATTTCATGGTGATGGAGAAAAATTGGGATCTGATACTATCCCTCTGGTAATTTGTTACGTAGCTATTGAAAATGGCCCAGTCGAAATAGTGGATTTTCCCATTAATAGCATGGTGGATCTTTCCAGTTCGCTATGTAAACGTTTACCAGAGGCTATCCCATTTTGAAACTTATGTTTTGAACAGACTTTGGAGCTCAACATCCTGAGTCAAAACGTTGCCATCTGTCAGTCGCGTTGCGACTGGTCGTTTAGAAACATCGAGTCGACTCCAAAGTTCTGCGAAGCTGTTGTGTAAAATTCAAGCTTAGCTGGCTGTGAAACCAGATTCGAAACCAGATTCGACTGCATGTTGGAAAACGATGGGCCCTGCTACTTGTGAACTTCTGGTGATGAATGACGGTCCAATTTCATTCAAATCAACTCACATCGGTCAAACATCATATATTCTGAGCTGTTATCACTTTTATCCCAGAATAAACACAAGCTAGTATCATGGAATCACATATAATCACATCGCTTGCAATATTATGATATAATAATTGACTGTATATATATAGATACATACAAGCTATTTGGCTACAGGGCCCATCATTCTAAACAGAGAAAGCTTTCTACAGGACAGGGGGATCTCAAAGTGAGGCAAAGCCTACACATGGAGTGCCCGAAACATCTCCTGAATCTTTAGATACTGACTCATCCCTGCACAGCTTGGTACGGGGCACTTCAGCTTCTCCCAGCTTCCACCAATTCCAAATGGACGTGCCTTAGTGCCTCATTCAATGTGCGCAACACGTTTCAGAAAGCGAACATCGTCGGTGGAAAAACGCCTGTGTTTCTGCTGGCTTTTGCGATGCAAACAAATATGGCATTGTCAATTATAAATTATCGATTGTGCTTTAGCATATCAAAACCATAGTTGCTGATATCTGAATGTTCACATCGTTGCTGAAATTTGCCCTCGTTTTATTTCCATCATACCACTTTTTATTTACGCCAATTCAACCCCATCAAACCCGCATAAAATCCCATGAAAAAGTATCTAAAAACTTATTAATCCCACCATTAATTAACACATCTGAACTATAAAATTTTAAGTATAATGAAAAGCAATATAATTATATTGAAATGTTATATGTATAATATACAACATTTGAACTATATATATATATATAATTTTAAGCATAATGAAACCCAATTTGGCCACCATCAAAACAATGGATTGGTTTTTCCGGGAAAATATTGACCGGAAACCGTAAATGTTCCCATTAAATATGTGGATTTCCTGTAAATTTTCCCTTAAACCAATCCATTGATACATATATACAGTACATATATAATATATTATAATATCATATTAGTATGATTAACACATTGATTAACCATATACTACCCATGTATTAAACCAATCCATTGATTTTTCAACATCTACGTGACGTACCTGTGCAGGTCCTCGCCCTGACATCCCCATTAACCTGGAGCCCAGCAGCCATGTACCAGGCGGGTTTCCGTGGTGACTTGGGGATCCCCCTGATTCACTGATGGGAACCCACCCCCTACCTGAGTTCGTTTAAAAAAAATCAGAGAGAGTAGTGATTTAAGCACCAACTTAGTATTTTTTTTATCATACATTAACTTAGTATTTTTCATTGACTAACTGATCAAATCATACATGATACATGTCCATCAACAGGGATTTCCACACTGACATGTATCACATTTTCATTTGATGATGACATCTAATATTAGCCATCAAGAAAAGGAAATTAAAGGGATTGAATGGGGATGTGATTGGATCTATGACCAACTAAATAAAAGACTATTAGTGTGTGTGTGTGTGTTTGGAACTTCTGAACAGAAGTAAAACCTCAACTGTTGCTTCTTTTTCAGCTTTCTGATTCAGAAGGGGGACGTGGCATGCAAACAGGGACCACGTCCAACGAAGCTACCTGGTTGGATAAGATACAGAGCCTGATCAGCTCTGCGTACCTGCTCCATTTTCCAATTTGTGTGGCAAGCGGCCAAGCCAATTTCCGCCCAGCCATTTTTTCATGTCTGCACAATTGGCGCAATCTGAGACTGTGGTGAAAGACAGCCACCGATTTATTTACTTAGAAATCTTACGCTGGATCCTCGTGACTGGCAATTCCTATGTGTTCTCCTCCCCTGATCAGGAATAATTGAGGTGTTGTTTTGCACGACCGACGCATTCCATATCACAATTCGATAAGAGAAGTCTGAGCAAGTGTGTGAAAATGGAACGACCCCACTTGAATGATCATTGAAAACTGGGAACATGATGATTGACCATTGGATAGAAGGGGGTTCCCTGTTTTCAGACAAAGTCATTTTTTTTTTGTGGGTTTGATTGGTTGGGTTTGATGATTTCATTGTTTTTCTTCCTCTTATGGATGATATATTTCCGGGTAAATGCTGGATTCTCCCTTAAGATCCAATTCTTGGAATTTGACTTTCTTCTAATCCCCAGTTTCGGGTGCATCTGAATCCACCTGTCTGGCTTTTCACGACCTCACTGACCGTTTTGTTGTATATCCGACTAAAGTCTTTATGTATGTCTCTTGGGGGCATTCCAAGGTATTGGATATTCCTTCCGATTTCGGAGCGTCGAACAAAGATTGGGTCCACTGGCAACTTTACACTGTTAAGACAACCCAACGACTTGGTGACAGTACAATTCCTGTATGACAATCTGGTGTTTCCACATTTCCGATTGGTACCTGGGAGGCATTTCTCCCAGGCTCTGAGATTTTTTGGGATGGGTCAGTCAACCCAACCAGAATTGCTTTAAGATTTTAGGGGAAAAATTACCGTCGAATCCTTTACCTGTAATCTTAACCAAAGATTAGAACATCCCTGGTTTATTCCTGGAAGTACCAGGTTTGAAAGTAGTTTATCACTTTCCATGGACCCCGTTAATTTCTAAACTAGGGGGTTGGCAGTCCCGGGTTGACATCAATTTTCAGAGTTACAAACAAATCACACCCCTATGGTCGGTCCCTCTAACACCACATAGTTGGACCGAACCAGCATTCTTGGCTGGTTTCGTGGGTTTGTTTTTGGGCCCCAGTTATATCCATTTACAACTTACAATCATGATATAGTGTTTGGTTCAACGGGCTATTAGAATCCACTATGGGAACATCAGAGCTAATATCAACATGGGGAGGGGGTCGAAATGATTGGACCAAAAGCGGCAATGACAGGGATTCGTAAATGTCCGCAAGAAAATTTTCACTTGAACCATTAAGTCGTTAAGTTTGTCGGTCAAATCCTATATTTTCCCATATAAACCATCATTTTGCAAAACCAAAGTTAAAATATTGGTTTCCCCCCCAAAAAAAAACAGGTAAACAAAATTAGGTAGGCATGATTGATAATGTTGTACCCATCTTCCAATATAAACCATCATTTACCAACAACATATGATCCCTACGGCCTAAGTTTTTTGATCCCGACAAACCAAAGGGAAACCACATATCATATACCCACCATTTTACCATGATTTCCCTTTGCTTTCCGTGATATAAATCCAGCTATGCATCACCAAAAGCTGGCTCCGCAACGGAACGTTCCCGAGTTCCCGAGTTCCCGTGCCCCGCAAAAGCCGCGAAAGCGTTGTGGTCAAACGCCATGCGGACCATCTATGACGAGATCATGGAGAAGGCCTTTGGGCATATTAGGGTATATACGGGTATTACAGTATATGAGTATATGATATGTTGTATATATATATACATATACATAGTATACACATACAACCATATATATGGGTATATAGTATGGGGCATCTTCTAAGGTCTGATTCATCTGACCTGCTCAGAAGCTGCATTATCTGTGGAAACCATGCTTTGGCAAAGCCAGCATATCGAAGAAGTGGTAGGCCGAGACACATCTGTTTTTCAGACACTTAAAGATGCCTGGTCTAGCTTTGAGCACGACACCAGATTGTTCACAGCAAGTGCCAACCAAATCAAAGCTGTTTGGGAGGCATTGGCGTTTTCGGATAAGGTCAAACAAGCTTTCGTTTCTGTCCGACGCTTCTATTTCGTATTCGTTTGAAGGGAGTTTGCGTCGGAGAGTTCTGACTGATCTTTGATCCTGAACCTCGATTGATTTTTCTGTCCTAACCGTGCCGACGACAGATAGTGTTTGGCACGAACAGAACAGGGTATATAGTATATATATATATATGCAACTTGGGATGAGATGAATGGATATTTGATATGATCTATTTTCTATTTTAGTTTAAATGGGTTTTATGTTGTAAGACACATCGGGGCTCATAATTCTTGGTTCTCAATGATCATGAATGGGATTTACACATGTCGTATGTAGCAACAATATTATATTGGGTGTGTTTGGTCATTGTTTACCATAAATGGCAACGTCGATGGTAACATCACTACAGTATCCACCAATATCCACCATGAAATTTTTGGAGTTTTCCAGTCAGCAAGTATTCAAGTTCAGCTAACATTGATATTTGCCATCTCAAATCAACATTTTTAAACAGCACTTGGGGGATTTTGATGATTCCATTTTACCACTGGATCAAGTGGAGATCCAAGTTTTTTTTGTTGGCAACCTGACGCGCAGGCCGAACCCATTTTAAGTGATGGTTAACATCAAGGGAAGCGACCTCAACTAGCGGCTAACTCTTTGTGGATATGACATGACCAAACAGCTAGAGGGGATGCCATGAAGCCAATGATTCATTGCAAAAGGTAGGACCTCCCCTGGAAAAAACCATCCCTTTCAGTGCCATGATGAACCGAAGCACTTCAAGCTGTGCAAACATATGGTTTGTCCCATAAAAATTGGGGGGCTGGTCATCCATGATTCCCAATATGGTGTGAATGACTGGAGAGACACCCTTAGGACATACACACGGTTTGACCAATACTCCAAACCCAGGGGCTTTATCATTTTTTACCCCATATTTGGCTGCTACGGCACGCATTTCTGTTGCTGACAACCCCCAATGTTAGGGATCTCCATATGGTCGTTTGAATGTAGCCGAATGTAGCCCTTATTTTATGACTAGGTCACTAGGTTTTGCTGGTAACGGGCATTCATCGCTAATTGTTTTATATCTTTCCACCGAAACATCGGCCTTTCAAAACACTTCTTGAATCCACCCACTGTTTGGGGTCTACGGTGGTGTAATTTCAAGTTAAATTGCTCTTGGAGTGTGGGTCTGGGAGGTTTTAGCTCCAGTTTTTTCCGGCAGGAAGAGAAGTGGAACTTGAAGTTCTTCCTTCAAAATCGCCCTGACTTAGCGGCAAAGCTCCAGAAAGGACCTGAGTGGCTTGGGGATTCGTGACCCTCGCCCCCAACTGAATTGACCCAGCAAGAAAAGGAGTGACACGTGACACGTCAAGCCTGAGTTGTTTTGGTGATTCTTTCCCCCACAACACAGATATGGTCATAATTGCTGCAAAGCTAAACCCGGGAGACCAGGTCTTTAACATTCTTTAACAGATCCTAAACATAAAGAAGGGCCATGGCTCTGGAGGGGGTTTTGTTTTGGGCCTTGATTCCCCACATTTTCCGCTGGGGAGGATGGACTAGGGGGCTACAGGCTACAACTCATAGATCACTTCTCTTTTTGCACGGTGGTTTGATCCGAAAATGGAAGGATCCGTAAATCCATTGGTTACTGATCATGCTCCCTGGGTCATCTGGGTCCCTGTTAAGGTGGTGTGGCCATGTCAAAAAGTGGTCTCCCATTGTTCTCTTTGGATTATCTCATAAATAGCATAGATATGAAGAATCCAGCATGGTCCAGTAGATCATTTCCTGGGAACAGGAAAACCAGGAAAAGCCCACCAGGTAAACCCCAGGTAAATCCTTGGAAAAGCCTGGGAAAACAGGAAAACCCCAGGTAAATCCTTGGAAAAGCCTGGGAAAACACCAGGTAAACCCCAGGTAAATCCTTGGAAAAGCCTGGGAAAACAGGAAAACCCCAGGTAAATCCTTGGAAAAGCCTGGGAAAACCCCAGGTAAACCCCAGGTAAATCCTTGGAAAAGCCTGGGAAAACCCCAGGTAAACCCCAGGTAAATCCTTGGAAAAGCCTGGGAAAACCCCAGGAAAACCCCAGGTAAATCCTTGGAAAAGCCTGGGAAAACACCAGGAAAACCACAGGTAAATCCTTGGAAAAGCCTGGGAAAACACCAGGAAAACACCAGGTAAATCCTTGGAAAAGCCTGGGAAAACACCAGGAAAACCCCAGGTAAATCCTTGGAAAAGCCTGGGTCCTTGGAAAAGCATGGGAAAACACCAGGAAAACCCCAGGTAAATCCTTGGAAAAGCCTGGGAAAACACCAGGAAAACCCCAGGTAAATCCTTGGAAAAGCATGGGAAAACACCAGGAAAACCCCAGGTAAATCCTTGGAAAAGCCTGGGAAAACACCAGGAAAACCCCAGGTAAATCCTTGGAAAAGCATGGGAAAACACCAGGTAAACCCCAGGTAAATCCTTGGAAAAGCCTGGGAAAACACCAGGAAAACCCCAGGTAAATCCTTGGAAAAGCCTGGGAAAACACCAGGAGGCGACCGGTGGGTTGTCCATAGCTATGTTCTTTCACCCTTTGGGCCCTGTGTTCGGTGCAGGACAGGAGAAGGCCAGCTCGGTGCAGGCGACCTCGGTTTTACTGAAAACCCCCAAAAAGGGGGTTTTCATCGATTCAGGAAGGGAGTTAGATACCTATGAAATATCCTAGAACTGAAACAGAATCTGCTGGCTTAACTATGGCTTATGCAAGATATAACTATAGTATACCTATCTGGTTGGTGGTTTGGAACATTTTTATGACTTTCCATATATTGGGAATGATAATCCCAACTGACGAACTCATACTTTTCAGAGGGGTAGGTATACCACCAACCAATATTAGTCAGGATTCTTATTCTGAGAGGGAGTTGTTTCTACCTATGAAATAATAAGGATTCCGAAATTTTTTATGGGATGGATGAGCTTCATTCTGAAATACCATGGTTACCATGCTTTTGACCCCCAGCACATTAATGTTTCTCGGGGAAACGGATGATCTGCGCATTTTTCACATTCCCAGGGATTTCCCAGCGAATTCTCAGGGCGAAGGGATTGATCATGGATTGATTTGATTAGATCAACATCTTTAATATAATATACAAGTTATATCCCATATCAATCCATATCAATCCATATCAATCCATATCAATCCATATATGATCTCTATATATATAATATGATCTATACATCATATGGGTATGGGTCAAAATTGGGTACCCATATCAAAATTAGATGCTTAATAGTAATCATATACGAAATCTGTGGTCCCATAGGGCTTAGATTTTGACCCATCCCCATATCTATATCATCTCCCACATCTCCCGTTTCTCCAGGCTTCCAGGTCTTTGCCAACGCTGCCAAAGATGCAAATTATCGGTGGGAAGCCTGTCCCTTGTCGTTTCGGCAGCGAGCTCGGTGTTTGAGGTTCTGTAATTCTTTAAGGGCAAAGGCTAAATTGGAACTTTCAAAACACCAAGAAGAACTGCAGAAATGATGTTTAACCATGTTTAAGCCCTTGGGGAAGGGGTCAAACTTCACCCCTTGCCACGAAACTTAAGCTGACATGCTTTGCGATATCATAGAATATGTGGGAAGGGATAAGGCCTAAGTGGACAGACCTCCTTTGGACAATCCATCAACATAGGGCTTCCATCTGATTCGATTTTTCAAAGGGTGTGTTTTATCATTTTTCCATCGCATGTTCAAACAAAAAATCCTCAGATTCCCCACGAATGACCAACAACTGGGGGATAGCAGGCCCATGTTTGGTGGATAGTGATTATACTTTCGAGTACATTGAGAATTATCAACTGGGAATCCCGTTTTCTAATCATCCAGGATTTTTTTCACATGGCTGGAAACTTTAGCGCATTTATAGAGGATTTTCCCAGCTGTAAGTCTCATTTACATAGGATTTTCGAGTGCCATGCCGCCATATTTGATGACGAGGTGCCGACCATCCTGAATCGGCAGATCTCATATCGACGCCACGACTGGGGCAGGCGCGGGCCATAGAGATGGAAGGGGTGTTTGCCAGTTTTTACCCGGCCTGGTAAACCACCATTTTAATGGGATCTAATGGGAATTTATGGGAATTTATGGGAATTTATGGTGGTTTAATGGGATCTAATGGGTTTTTACCCTCTGGTAAACATACAAAAAACTATGGAAAATCACCATCTTCAAAAACGGAACATCAACTATTTCTATGGGCCATTTCAATAGCTATGTTAAATTGCCGGAGGGAAAGTGACACCGGTATGTTCCTGCAATTTTCACTGAAAAACATAGCAAGTTTGTCACATTCCCCAGTCATTTCTCAACGGCATGGGTGGGTTCCAGTCACCGGTGGCCCGATGGCCCGATCACCTCGGCACCAGGCTGTATGCCGACGCACCTGGATGGAAGCAATGAGGGCTTCGGAGCTCATCAGCTGCTTAAAGCAGACGGTGACCACGCTGACGACGGTGACGGGTCAAGCCATGACTGGTGATGGGTGCATTGGGTGGCCAGGAAATGGTTGCTGTTTGGCCGTGAAATGAATACACAAGCTATGGATCGCTTATATGGGATCCATGATAGAACTATAGAGCTAAGGATTCTGTGAATATGTATATTTAATTGTGTATATATTTAATGGGATAGCCAGCATTTTTTTGGGTTCATGAGTTTGTCCGAAAAGTCTGTTTTAATGGTTTGGACATTAACAAAAAACGCATTTTACTGGAAACATAATTGGTAAAAACCGTTGGATTTTGGTCGGAACCGACTAATCCCATTTTCGGATAAACACAAAGAATCTAGATGTGACACGCTTCCATGCAGATGGAATCGACAAGAAATGTGATGTCTGAATGTGTCAAGTCATTGTGTACTCCAAAAATATCCAAAAAATGGATAGTCTCGGAAGTCCAGAAAAAAAGAGAATAACTGCTGTGAGTCGTTACGCATCTTACGCTCTGGCCCATACCCATCATGAATATAACCGATACAAATAACATCAACAGCATTATCAATACAAGAAATAGCACCCCGAACACTACCAACAATAGAGTGTACCAAAAACGCCAATACCATCAAGTTACAATCAGAAGGTACGACTCGTATGACTGGCCACCTGGCTGAAAAAATGCGGGATCCGTTCACCTTTGATCCATGCACTGACTTATGAAGTTTGTTCAGATTGCCATCCAACTGCCCCAAGGGCACACATGATGGCTGTTCATGGGATGTTTAGTGATAGATCTGCGCGAAATGACTGGAGCCAAAAAAAACACTTTGTTGTCATGGCAGAACTCGACCGGATTGAACTTGTGGCGGACGTGGACGTGTCTGAGAATAGGATATATCGTGAAATCCAACAAACATTCTCATCATTTCCTCCCATTTTATGGCCAGTTAAATTGGGCCCTCTTTGGCGCTGCACAAATACTGCACAAATGGCTGGTAGAGTGACAGGCCTCCGTGATTTTCGTGTCCAACCTGAACCCGCGCCACTCGGTTCAGTTTCGTGGTATTCATCAATGCACTATAAGAGCGTCATCCAAGCATTTTAAGAGCCGATTGTAAAAGATTGGATAGCTATAGCTCTATTAATAGTTCTAAAATGATCCTCGTTCTACAGATATCCAATCCGAATGAGCATTGAGGTTTCAGTATACCTATAAAATGATTCAGGAGGAATCATCCTGTTCAAGAGTAATATCCTCTGTTAGTAGACATATATCTGAAACATAGGATTCCAGAATTGGCTGAAGAAAGACATTGCAGGGTTTACCATGTGGCTTTCTGTTTCATGTAATCCCTTCCTCCTAATACTAAACGTCCCCCTAATACTAAAAACAGGCATCCATCTCCAATTTCCGAAAATTTCAGTTTGGCCAATTTGACTTTTAATTGATCCCCTTTAAAAAACAATTCAAAAATCAACCTACCATTTGTGGGTTCTCCCCCCTAATACTAAAAACTAATTCATCCCGGGGTGTTTAGTATTAGGGGGGCTAGTTTTTAGTATTAAGGGTTTTAATTTAGTATTAGGGGTAAGCTTCGAACTGCCATTTTTGGCAATATTTTAATTGCGTTATATAAGGAAATTTAATTGATTTTGAGATCGGAAAAAATAGTTTTTAGTATTAAGGGTTTTAATTTAGTATTAGGGGTAAGCTTCGAACTGCCATTTTTGGCAATATTTTAATTGCGTTATATAAGGAAATTTAATTGATTTTGAGATCGGAAAAAATAGTTTTTAGTATTAAGGGTTTTAATTTAGTATTAGGGGTAAGCTTCGAACTGCCATTTTTGGCAATATTTAATTGCGTTATATAAGGAAATTTAATTGATTTTGAGATCGGAAAAAATAGTTTTTAGCATTAAGGGTTTTAATTTAGTATTAGGGGTAAGCTTCGAACTGCCATTTTTGGCAATATTTTAATTGCGTTATATAAGGAAATTTAATTAATTAATTAATTAATTAACATGACTTCGATTTGGTTCCCTAATAATAAATACCCCCCTAATACTAAAAACTACCTGCCGTGTTTTGTATTAGGGGGGGGGGGGTTTAGTATTAGGAGGAAGGGATTATTTTAATATGTTTTCTCAAACAGATCGTCAGAGAATTTTGGGGCATGTTCTGAATTTTGTATCTCAAAGACCAGGGGTTGGTAACTGTCCCATTTTGGGAATATTGGACATCACCTTATAGTAGCCATTATAGACCATATACCCAATGATTGGGTGATGTTCAATGGGGACATTTAATGACCCATGAAGACTCTCACTTAAACTGTGTATCTCAAAGACGTTCCTGGTGTTTGAACCACTGGCGATTCAACGATTCGCCACGATTCGGTGATTTGGTAAAGCCTGGTCGTTCGCCTTGGTCGAGGTATGGCTCAACGCTTCTTCAACTTGGTGCCTTGGCGTCGAATGGATCATGCTTGGCGATGTGGCGATGTGGTTTGGCAACAAGTCGAAGATTCGAAGTAGGTCCAAAGTTAATGACCTTGGAATGAAACATCGCAACAAGTCGAATCCCGACCGATGATGTGACTGTGGATTTTCCCAGCAATCTGAAAAAACCTTGACACAGTTGGTTCGATGATTTTTCCAGCTAAGCGTGTTTGATTCGTTTGATTGCTCGTGGTGATTGACGTGATGGATAAGTTGCCAAAGCTGTCCTGCACGTCGATTCTTGTTCATCGTTTTTTCCCCTTTCCCTTTGGTTTTTTTTACAGATATATAGATATATATATATATAGTATATACACTATATATATATACTACATATACTATATATAGTATATATATATAGTATATATATCCCCGTTGTGTTTGACCACCGGCACCTGAACAACTCAGCCACCGTCGATGGATTCACCGTTGATGGATTCACCGTCCGTGGCGCGATTTTAGGTCCTGTTGCCAGCGGTGCGTCAAGACATTGGAGAGCCGGATCCTGTGGTTTCGAGGGCAAAACCAGCATCGATTTGATCCAAAGCCTTGAAGAAAAGCAGAGTTCCAAGAGCCGGCCAGAACGATGGTTGTGAACTGAGATGGATGAAGTTTCCAGCTTTTTTCCAAGTCTTATGAAAAGTCTTCCCAATATTTTTTGTATCAGAGTCATGATCAAACTTAAGTGACTTGAGGCATAAGAAGCTGAATTTCCACTACTACAGGTGCACCGGCTGGGCACCGGCCTTTGGACCCGGCCACATGTTTTGCCAAAGTTGGTTGACCATGGGTCTTGAGTAGCGAGTGGGCTACTCAAGTCTCACTATTCATTGTTTTCTTCTTGGTCTTGGTATGAATGGTTTTGAACGCTTAATCTGCCAGCCAAACAAGGAGTGCTTTTTGAAATTTTCTTGGCCTCTTAAGATCTAAATTTTGGTTTCGGATTTCAGGTGGTTTTGGGATGTTTTGGGCTTCATGAAAACCATCAGAATTTCACCATGGAGAAGTTTTACTTGGAGAATTCCCCTTTTATTCCCAAACTGTGGGAATCTTATCGACGTCCACAACTCGGCTAACTCGGTGATGTTTTTGTTCACTAAGGGGACCAGTTTCAATCCACAGAAAAATGGTGACATGTGTTTGGTGCTTTCTCAAAATTGGGGGACCCCAAAACCATCCAAAACCAATGGTTTTCCTGTTGGAGATATGAGGATGGGTCAAAGCTATTTATCTGGGGAATACACATCCATTAACCAGCTATTTTTTTGGGTGTCCGAGTACCAGGGGTTTGACTCATAGAGATCATTTGGAGATATTTGGATATATTTGGATATCAATCAATTTTATGGATGATTTTGGAGTTCCATTTTAAGAACCACCATTAATGTCTGGCCCAATGGCAGCCGTTGGTCTTGATCCGAAACTCGTTTAACCATCATACATTGACAGAAATGGAGTTCATAATCTCTATTTGAAGCTTCGTATACCCAATAGCCATACTAAATCAGATCAAAGCATGCATAAACCATGTGTATATATATATATATGCACTATACATATACAAACCATAAGGCATATTGACAGCCATAAACCACATCAATTCATGTACCGTGGGAGATTCTCCAGTTCCCATTGCTGTTACCAGGGCCTTGAGGAAGTCGCTGTTCAAACCCGCGGCCTTCTTCAAGGCTTGGTCAGACGGAAAGAATGCTATCGTTGGGCGCGAATCAATGTGGGAAATCACGATTTCCGCCGATTTCCTAGATTTTTTTCCTAGATTTTCATGGATTTCATCATGTAAATCTAGGAAATCCGTAGGAAATGGTCGAAGTCATAGCGATTCTGAATCCGCAGAGTTGATCGTAAAAGCCACAGCCAGCTTCCTCTGCCACCATCCCTCGAAGAAAGCCAGATATTTATTGGTGATTTTATAAACCCTCCTCATGTATTTGGGTATAAATATCCAGTTGATTTTATGTTGATTTTATGTTGTCAGTACAACTGAGATCCTTGAGTGACGAGTGACTCGCCCGGGATTTTTTTTATCTCCACTGGAAGCTGCGTAGGGTATTTTGCTGCCTTTAGCAGCAGAGAACTGCACCCTGCGCGAGGCCGGGAGTTGGGTCCTTTTCAAATCTGTGGGGCCATGGTCAAATGTTGGATTATTCTGTGGAACATGTTTTTTTTTTTTGGGGGGGGGGATGAACATCCAATAGTTATAGATTATAGATGATTTGTTTCTGGTAAACCGACCAAGATGGCTTATATATGTTTATATATTCTCATAGAGGTATACAAAGGTTAAGAATGGGATATTCAATGGGATACTCTCCGGTAATCAAACATGGCTAGTTGGGGATTTTTTTGGGGGAATCCCTGGACTAGATGGAGGTTTAGTGATGGATGTTCCAGCCCTGTTGGATGGCCGGAGGATTAAAAAAAACACGGGAATGTAGTGAGTTTTTTTAATCTGAGTATGGGTCGAAGCCAACAAAAAAAACATAATATCTTTTGGGGATGAAGATGGATGAAGATGGATGAAGATGGATGAAGATGGATGAAGATGGATGATGATGGATGAATATCCATCATCATCCAGCTATTTTGGTCTTCGTGCTGGTCTTCACCAACAAGGTTTTGACAGATTGCCACCGCCCAGTATCCAGTTGCGGCGGTAATTCATCAGTTACCCTTCTTTCTGTCGGGTCAATCCAACATTTTGCTGGTGAGACCTTTATTTTTGATTGTTGAAAGCCATACGTTTGCGACCTAAATCCAGTTTTGCTGGTCAGTTCCTTTTTTTCCGCTGGTCAAAACTATTCAAACGCCCTGTTTTTTCCTGGCCGAACACCAACTTTCACGGCATTTTTTTCCCACGGGCAGGCCGTGATTTTGGGTTCGGTGGTGTCGAAGGCTTCGGTTCCGGTGATGCATGTCACTTGGCAGATGGGGATGGTGTTTAGCCATACAGCGCTGGTTTTTTTCAGAGCGCCCTCAAAATGAGAGGAATCCGTACATGACCATGGGGAACTCTAAACATGGTAACTAAGCATTAGGAAGCATAAAACGAATGGGTAAGCCAAGAGTTCCTATTAGATGTCCCTATCTGATTGGATGTTCTTATCCATTTTTTGGGGGGAGCCATGGGGACCCTAAAACTAGCTGCCTTGGATCAGGGAGTTGGCCATGGACAGGGATGGATCCACAAGACCGGGGATGTTTGTCCCAAAATAGATGGAAAAACATAAGACTCAACATCACTAGCAGTATCTAGTTTAGTGATGTTCTATTTCTATCGTTTTTTGGGATTTAATGTGACCCATGCGGAGAATAGCCGGGGCCCAGGGTCCGGTAAGTTTCTTTGGAGGGACTAGCCGCATTGACCAACAACCAATGGTACAGAGCGGTTTGCCGCCGGACTCAGGTTGCAGCCTGCATTGTGCGCCTATGCGTTGCTTGTCAGAAGCTCTTGCTGGCCGTTGTTTTTTGGGGAGTGCGTTCCTATTTTCAGAGTTACGGCTTTGGGGCTTTGAAATTCGGAAAGTGGAAATTGCAAGCCAAGTTTTGATGCATAGCCCCGTGGCCCATATTTTCTTGTAGTGGAATTGGTTGTTTGAATGGAAAGGTCGGAGAAGTTCAATGGTAGGATCATGGTCATCAAAACATGTCGAACTATGTCAACCCAAGGTGTTGGTCATTCCTTCATGATCCTTCATTGCTTGATATTGGGGTGTTCCTAACATGATTTTGGTATATGTTGGTACCATAGACCAGTGTTTTTCCCATTGATTGTATAGCAATGACTTGGATGATAACCTGGGGTCCCAGTTGGGGGTTCCCCCCCTGATATGGAACTTGACTTTTCCTCCAGGTGAGCACATAGCGGACATGATTTCCCAGTTCCATGTGCGCAATGTAGATGTCATGGTATGTCCAAAATGCGCCCTATGCATCCCCCAAATCCACCAAAGTTGTCCGTATTTGGGAACCATTGGGAACCATTGGGATGGGGTTGCCCTGCAGTGTTTTCGAAAATGGCTAGCTGCTAAATCCATCATTCGTAGAGAGTTGCCTGGAGTTTACCCATCAAAGATGTTTTTTCATAGCCAGGCATGTTTGTTTGCTGAAGATATCAAACATACATAAACATACCATTTTTGAGGCAGATTCAATCGACTTAAAAAAATCAAGAACATCAAACATAATGGTTAGCAGGGGGAAATCATATGCAATCATTCCAAACAACAGCTGTGGCAACTATGGTTTGATGGGAATTACTGAAAGCAATTACGATCATAAGACAATGGCAGAAGTGTGATAATATTAATGTTCACTTCCTCATGTTTATTTGGCTTATGCTAATATGTGCTAGTTATGATAATTATGATATTTATATACTAGTTGCCATTGTTTTTTTGAATTCTCCCAGATATGACCCTTCAAAAAAGATCGGAAAAAGCAGAAAAAACAACAACATCCCACCGAGAATGGTCATAAATCACTTTTCCGCATCCTTTTTGGTGGCTTAGTGTTACCATATGGAGGTTTCCGAAAATAGAGGTAACCCTAAATCATCCATTTTAATAGGACTACTTGGTGGCTCATCCCGCTTAGTAAGTGGGTCAGAACCCCAGCTATAAATGGGACAAGAAGGGTTCATCCACTGAAATCACTGGGGTGAACTAACCCACTTACGATTCGTGGGATGAGCCACCAAGTAGTCCTATTATCAACCATCCAGCGATAAAGGGGTATCTCCATTTCTGGAAACCCTCCATAAATTGACATCTTCCACGTGAAAGATCTCCGAGACCATGACGCCCTGGTACGGCACCACAGCCATTCTACTGGCGGCGCAGCTGAACAAGAAGTTCCTCGGCTCCAGGGATGGCAAGGGCTGCGATGCTGGGTGGTTTATGGTGGTTTATGATCCTTAAATTGCCATGAAAACTGCAGGAAAAATGAGGTTTCGAACAGTTTGACCCTCCGCGTTTTTGTTACACTTTGAGAACTGGAAGCCATGACCCATTTAGTTACTTAGTTCGATGACTGACGTATTTGACATGGTGATATTCCAGTTCACAAAGTGTTAAATTACCAGAGGTAAGTTTTCACCATTGGATTCTGGGGTGGTCTGTGTTTTTGGATAAACCCATTGGTGGGATCCCAAACATGATAGAAAAGGAATGCCAACCCCATATTATTGATTGGCTAAGAAGCCAGTGATTGTCACCAATTTGCTGGGAATGGATGCGAGAAAACCACGTTTTTTTCTCCCTTTAAATACTATTTCAGTGTTTTGTAAGCCATGCCCAATTGTTGCAATGGTGTGATGCCCCAGGCTGCAAGTATATAATCTAATGATTCTATTGGAAAAAGGTGTTACAAACTGTCCCAACTGGGGGTTTATGCTTCTCGGGGCTACGCGATGTGGCCTCAAAAAGGATAAATATTTTGTGCGTGTTTCCGTCGCTCATTGCTGCAGCCAAGAAGAGATGATCTTGCATCCCAGATGGTATTTGGTTAATACCTACGGTTTACACACACATATTATACTATATACGCATATAACACATAGAAGTATATTATATTATACTAGTTACTATATATTTAATATATGTACATATACTATATATACACACACATATTTCTTCAACTCATGTAGACCTGGGATATTTGAAGTCCACCCCAGGCTTTTTCTTCGTTTCTACTTCCCACTCCATCTCCCACATCGCCGGAGGTACGGCCTGCCATTGAAAGTCATCGAAATTCTCGTGGCGCATTTCTGCGCCTTCGCAACGGAGGAACGGGTTTTGCCTTTGGCACCTCGGTTTGGATGGTTCAGGTGGGGTGTTGAACCAACTGTATGGCCCACTTTTATGGGGAAAATGGATGACATATTCATACAGATTCACATTTAATAGGGAACAGATGCACATGGCAACTTTAATAGGGAAAATGGATGAAACCGGTCACTTTTATGGGTTTGTCTGAAATTCCTCCCAAATTTCATGGTGTAGAAAGTCAGAATTTCCCTATGAGAGTGGCCATGACGCCATGTGTGTTTGAAACTGGTGAGGATTTAGCCCAGAAATTGGTGGTAATGGGGGAATCATTGCCAAGATGGCAAAGATGTTTGTTTTTGTACAATGACGTCCTCATCGAAAACCCAAGTATAAAATGCTTGAATCATACCAAATACCCACAAAAAACAAACCACAAGGAGTTTGTTTGGACTGTAAAACCCAATAATTTGGTGGTCCAACGAAAACAATGTGATGTGTCAAGGCTCCGGCATCATTGCAAGATCCCCTAACCCTCGCAACTCAGGTGTGGCATCGAGCCCTCTTGATCTTTGTGCAGTCTGGGGGACCCAGTGGTGTTTCACTCGCAGCGACTCGGGCAGTGGATTCCAATTTCCCCCTCCCAGCGATCGCAGGAGATACAAGTTTGACCTGTCGCCCGATCAGAAGAGACGCATCAAGGCCAAAATTGGGGGGAGTGGAGGACTTTTTTTGGACACGTGGTGAATTTCCACCAGAAAACACCAGAAAACACCATGGTTTTGGGCGACGGTTAAGCACCAAAGATTTGGGAGAATTGGGATCCCTGCCTTTGAGAAACCCTACCTTTTTGGCTCGAGACTTACCGTAAAACCAGAGATCTTAGGCTTAGGCAGTTTCTTGGAGGGGACTTTTTGAGGATCATGGAATTGACAAATCATTGGGCTACGCATGGCTACGCAATGACTTGACCAATTTAGATTGGAGTCATACACAACTAGATTTGTAGTAGATGTTTGACATGTTTGACATCTCATGTTTTTTTTTCTAGGTGCGGTATTTATGGTGGTTTTGCATGGTATCTATGCCACCCTAAAAAATATCAAAAGCGTTGGCAGATCTCTTTAGGAACTGCTGCGAGTGCATCATCACGATTCCGCCGGGACACTCGTGGATCGATCGTGGATCCTGTGGCACCTTGGAATTGTCCAAAAAACATGGTAGCCTCTGGTAATTTAATGGGAAAATCCACTATTTTTAATGGGAAAAACAAGTGATTTACCCTCTGGTTATGTCAAAATAGCAATGGAAAGATCCACCATTTTTAATATTTTTTAATGGGAAAATCCCACTATTTCGACTGGGCCATGGCTTCAATAGCTTTTTGTAAACGTTCACCAGAGGGTAAGAATTCTGGGGAAATACGACATCTTTGTAATACTATCCGCGAAACAATAAACTAAGAAAAGAAAAGTATATATAACATGTATATACTGTACATAGGATATCACTTGCAGATTGTTTTCCTTGGGCTTCTTCTTGGAATTTACATCTCGACTTTAGTTTACCACAAGGTATCTTCAAATTTGATGTGCTTGTAGCTTGAAGCATTCGCAAAAACGGATCTGAGACTACCATATAACGCTACCATTTAGTTTGATTCACCCATTCGAAGAGTAAAGCGAGTTAGTACTCCCAAAGATGATTGAAACTCAAAAATCTCATATGATTTCTCAGTTTCATCATATGCGGATTTACCCATATCCATATGGCTGTGTCTTTTTTTCAGGTGTGCAGATTTTAGTAAGGGTGGGAAGTTCGAGTTCTGCGAACCATACCCACGAATCATACCCCGAACCATACCCCGAATCATACCTGCGAATCATACCCCCAAAAATCACGATTATGAATGTTTCTTTTGGGATCGTTTGGGATTGCATGGCCTCACTAGTTTTAATGGACATGACAAGCCAATTGACAAGTGTTGGCCAGATCCGATGATCCCTGGCTGCCTTCACATACCTTCACGACATGAGTGGTGAGGCTGGCTGGCTGGCTAGGTGGCTGGCTGCGTGGCTGGCTAGGCTAGGTGGCTATGGCAATTGCTGCTGCTGGTTGGGTGGCTGGCTATAGGGCTGGCTAGTTGCGGCTGGCTGGCTGCGTGGCTGGCTGCTTGCTGTGTTGTCTGCTATTAAGTAGCAGTTGTGGTAGGTTGACGGTGGGAAAAAGAGACTCAAGCAACAAAGCTTCCTGAATTCCAAAAAAACATGGGTTCCCGAACCATACCCCGAATCATACCCGAATCATACCCGAATCATACCTCAAACTTCCCAATTCTGAACCTTGGTACATTTGCAAGATCAGAACTTGTGTTTTGTGAGCATAAATCTTTTTCTTTGCAACCATTCGCCACGGGCTACACTACGCCTCCTGCTGCTTCTGAGAAAAATCCGGGAACGGCACCCTGCAGTGGCATCCTGCGATGGCACCAACATGCCAACTCCAAAGCGCACACACCACTTTGACTGCAGCACCTTGAAGCAGCACCCTGCAGCAGCACCACCAGCCAGCTCCAGAGCGGACACGCCACTCTAACAGCTGCACCCTGCAGCGTGCAGCACACCCTTCACTAGCACCATTGCACGCAAAATCGATCCCAGGGCCATTGAGACCCATATACTCCATGCATGATATAGATAGCATTAATTAGCAACATTCTGATGTTTTTGGGATTTTGGGACTAAGTATAGGTACATAAAGGGCCGCGAACCATACCCCCGAACCATACCCCGAACCATACCCCGAATCATACCCACGAATCATACCCCCTAGTCAAACTTCCCGGGCCGCACTCCTCATTTTGAGACATACCCATATCCTATCATGGGAATATACATGAAATATCATGGGAATATACATGAAATATCATGAAATATCATGAATACATATCATGGGATATCATGGGATATATATATATATGGATATATGATGTTTTTCCTGAAAGTTTTGGGAATTTCCCCAACAGGTTTTCCGATATTTCGATTTTTCAGGTGGCGCCCGAGATCAGACGGGAACTGGCAGCCAAGGTGGGCGAGGCTGGTTGGAATTCTTGGAGCAACATCTTCACCAACTGATAATGGATTTCTCATGAATTCTATGTATCTAAGAATTCTACAATTGTTATAGGTTCATCATACTTCATAATACTTCATAATGCTTCTACGTACCAGTTCGAGTTTGGTAGTTCTTGGAGCAAAACCTTCACCAACGGTTGGCGCCATCCCGCACAAAGAGGACACCACTTTAAGCGGGATGAGTTGATCGACAAAAACCACGGTGTAACTTTCCGGGCAAAATGTTTCCCAAACAAAAAAATCCATCCGTAGCACCATCAGCAATAGGGATCCAATGGAATTTAATTGAATATAATTTATACATATGTATAAATGGGACATATCTAGGTAAGTTATAGTGATCTCTCATCGTGATCGAACCCTGGAATCATTGTGAATGTGTGGGGGAATTGTCCATAAATAGCTGGCCTTATTTCATCTTGTTTCAGGTTAGTGAATTATGATTATTTGCCCAGATTGAAGAGATCCATAGCACGGCATAGTTTTTTGGTACTGTATTTTTTTGTTGCTATCTGCCGAATTTCGAAGAAGAGCCGGAGGACTATACCCCTTATTGAAAGCTGTGGCTAGGGATACAGAACACCCCACTTGAACTTGGAAATCTTGGAATTTGACATCATAATTCTCTCATTTTTCGGGACAGAAAGTGAACCATTTGGTCTCAGAAAAACCCTGGGATCAATCCCATGATACCTGATCCGGATCCTCCGGATCCGGAGTCCGATCTCGCTAAACCGGTTTGTTTGGAGGTTGTTGAAAACACATTCCACGTGTTCCCCATGGAACAAATTGATGATCACCAGTGTTTTATGATGATTTACAAGCAATTTTCAATGATACAACTGGTTGTTTACATGGACCCAGTGGATTTATGGGACAATGATGATACAACAAGTTAAATCCACATCTTCCACATCATTGGTCACTGTGATGTACCTCTGATTTTTTGCGCAGGACCCTGCGGCAGCGGGGTATGGTGGGGCCATGGCCATGGAAATTGGCTGAGCGCCGAGAACTTGCCGTTCCAAATGTGGATTGGTTTCCTACGGGGTTTCTGTGCATAAATATGTTTTTCATCGTCCAAAACCGTTCCAAAGATTCCAAGTTAGTTTTTTTCACCTATGGTTATATATATATAATATATATCCAAAACATTCCAAGCAAACCCATGCCATGGTCTCTATAGTTTCCTTTGCTCTTCATGTGTTCCCAATTTAGGGCTCTCGTTGTAAGACTGTGGGCACAAGGGCGAGATGTAAAGCACTCGTCCGCACTGCGCTGCAGCAGACGGGGCTGGGCGGTTCAAAAGGTGCCCCTTTCGGACGTGGGGGACGTTGGCGAACTGAATTTTCACCTCTGGAAATGTTGGATATATCAATATATAAATAGCCCGAACCACCTTCTAGCAGGGTCCAAAACTGAATCATATGGAAGGCGATTTTTCCAATTTTTTCCAGCGCGTGAACCCAGTACCTTTCTTTAAGCGCAAAATGCGACATTTTGCGACCGGCATGCAATGGGATACAATGGGTACACTTACATTGAGTTCACAATCTATTATATATAAGCATGTGGATGGCTCCAAGGGTTTTTAGTGCGTTTGGAACCCCTCTGACTCCCCGTATACTATTTCATTGTTTTCCTTAGGAATTGGACTGCCCTTGCAATCTTTTGGGTTCACGCAACCCTGAGTGAGCCAATGTGTTGAACTTTTTGTGATGTACACTGACAATCTAAGCAGGCAATGAAAGATCCACTCTTAATATCCCATTAGATGCTTTCCTACTGAAACATGGTCATTTACCGATGCCAGGTTTGATTCTCTCCAAGCATTGGTTTGACGGGAACTTTACAGTAATCTTTGGCGTCTTTACCATGGGATGAATTAAAAGGTATCCTATGGTTTCCTGAAGAATTTTCCGTACACTTCAATCTTGGAGGGTACCCTCTGGTAATGACTAACAGAACTATGGAACATCACCATAGAAATAGTGGATTTTTCCCATTGTGACACGGCGATTTTCCCATCAGTTTTTGGTAAACGTTTACCAGGCCGGGTAATCGGGGCCTTGCAGAGAGGTTCAAGCTCCAATGGGGCCGGGCCTCCCGGGGCCTCCCGGGGCCGGGGCCCGGGTAATCGATGGATGCTGCTCGGTCGCAGCAGTCTGACGCGGTTGTGTCGTCAATTCTTCAGGCAGTTGACCTGACCTAAAAAACAAGAGAAACACAGAAAAACTCGTCAGCTTTCTTTTCGGGTGTTCTTGAGGTTGCATTTTCTTTCCACACATTGCATTGTTTTTTCCTGCAACATACAATAAGGAATAATAAGGATCAATATTGTATCACTATTGTATCAATATGGGTGTTGATGCGCGTTGATGGGTGCTGATGGGCGCTGATGGGTGTTGATGGGTGTTGATGTTTCATGATGATGATGACGACGACAATGCTGCTGCTGCTGCTGATGATGATGATGATGATTGTGATTAGGTTGTTGTTATTGTTGTTATGGTTGTTCTTGTTGATGATGCTGATGATGTTGTTGATGATGATGAGGATGTTTGTGATTGTGTTGTTGTTGTTGCTGTTGCTGTTGCCGTTGGTGTTGTTGTTGTTGTTGTTCTTGATGATGCTGATGATGTTGTTGATAATGATGAGAATGATTGTGATTATGATGTTGATAATGATAATGGTAATGGTGATAATTGTGATTATTATATTCATTGAATATTCTGTTTCATTATAACTATAATGGTGATAATGATGATAATGGTGATTATTATTCTATATGATTTTTTGATATTCAGTGATGAATATATTATATAATTGAATATTCTGTAATATTCTTTATTATTATGATGATGATAATGATGTTTATCATTCTATATGACGTCATTTTAGTTTATTTTGTGTGTTTTTCTTTTGTTGTTGCAGCTGCAGCTGTTGCGGTTGCCGATCAGGACTTTGAGCGTGCGATCCGTGTGATCTTTGCCCAGGATCCGCGCGGAGACTCTGCCAAGAAGACGTGGGAAAAACGTGGTGAAAAACGTGGGATTTACACGGAAAAAGGTGGCATTTAAGCGATTTAAGAGGATTCTAAGTGGTGAACATGTGACTTGAAACCAACTTCAGAAGCGGCAAGAAATGGGTTTAGCATGGTTTCGCGGTGTACTGCAAACGAGAATTGAGAATAATGATACCGTAATCATCTGATGAGACATTGATTTGGTTCAGTCTTTGGAGGCAAGTGGAACACAGGCCCCTGTTGTTTGATGGCTGTACTGTTTACTACTCACATTTGTTTGAATATGATCATCAAGTACATTTTGAGCCACTAACTACTAAGTATATATGTGTGTCAGTAAGTGCAAAGTGAAACAGTAGCTTAATGCACTATCGCTACGGGTTATCAGTTCTGAACTTTGGATCTGACAATGCCCCTGCTGGGCGGGTCTGTCTGAAAATGGGATTCGTTCCCCCCAGTTAATGGAAATTCTCATGCGAAGATGCTGATGAAGACTTGGAGTTTTGAGAACACGATTTTCTGGTTGGTGGTTTGGAACATTTTTTATTTTCCATGTATTGGGAATGTCATCATCCCAACTGACGAACTCGATCATTTTTCAGAGGGGTTTAAACCACCAACCAGTTTTCAGACGAAGCCTAATATGCACAATCATGAAGACCTCTGAAGACGAGTCTCTCAGGTCCATCACTCCAGCAGTTGGGGGGCTTAGAGATGGATGGATTTTTCACGTGGCTTTGTTTTGGTAGATGACAATTCAGAGGGTAACTTCATTCCAATGGTTTAAAACGTCACTTTGTTATACTTTCTGGGTGAAACTGAATACTCAAACTGGGGGGGTATACTGTAATCATTTGAGGAAAGCATACCCAGATCATCTATCAGATAGATTATGTCACTTCAGGAATCTCATGGGTTGCGGATGGACATCCATTGCCCGACCGCTGGTCAACCATGAAGATTTCGATTAAGTACTGCAGAAAAACGCTCAGAAGAGGCGATACGAGTTGGAACGAACTAAGATGAACTAAGTCATGTTCTGAATGCTTAGGTGAATAATTTTAAGTTTAAGTATGCCCATTGGGCCAATTTCCATTTACCCTCAAGCATGAAAGCTGTTTTTTAGGAGAGAAGATGGTCTATGTGGCCAACTCACATAGTGACATCGTCAACAAAAACTCGTAAAAAAAAGGAGTTCTGCCAGCAGATGTCCTTTTCCCAAGGGCACGTGAATAGACTCTGGCTAAACAGGCACTCTTTTCAAACTTGTAGTGGCCCCAAAAAAGATAGAAATGGTCAGGGGTTCAATCTGCGTTTTTACATGTTTTTACGACAGTTTGCCTTTCAAAATTGCTATTTTTAATATTTTATAATTATATGGAGGTTTCCTGAAATGGGGGTACCCCGAACTGGATGGTTTATTTACGTTTATTTCATGGCAAATCCCTGAAAAAAATGGATGACTGGGGGTACCCCCATGACGTAGCTGGTGATGTCCTGACATGCTGGTCATCCAGGTCCGTGAACAAGCGACCTCCTATTGCGATAGCATCAAGGCGCGACCACTTGGGGTATCCTTTCAGCCTGGGGAGTGGTGATACCCTCTACTGAAACATGAAAAACGGCTGGACGTTTGAATGGGAAAATCATGGAAAATCCTGTTGTGAATGGATGTTTCAATGGGAAATCACTGGAAAACCAGGAGGTGAATTTCGCTGAATTTCTTGGGGGTCCATTTTTGATGTGTTACGTTGTCGCCACTTGACCAGCCGACAACGGGTGATTTTTTCCAGCGGAGATATGGGAACGTGGCTGGACACTTCCCCCGATGATTTTCCCAAAAAACCCTCTGGTAGACTAACATAACTCTGGAAAATCACCATTTTTACTAGGTAAATAACTATAAATGGCACCTCCATAGCTCAGGGATTTGGCCAGCCACGTTGATGCCGCATGATGTTTTCTGTTGATGCCATTGGAGCCATTGGAACATCCGTCTTTGGAAATTTGGAGGCGCGTCCTGATGGTCAGATACTCAGCGTTTGCCACAAGGCTCACAAGGACCTCGGTGGATGAATATGGTTAAAGTATCCAATGATATGGTTGAAGGCACACGACCTGGTGCCCCAGGTCGTTAGCTAAGTTGCTCTTTTTGGATGTTTATAGTTCCAATCACTACGGTCGATGCGGGATAAATCCATAGTTAATGGGAGGTATCAACCAACTTGTACCACCCTGAATGGTGAGTAACCAATCTTATGGTAATAGAAATTATTTGGTTGAAGTACCAATTGATGTATCCAATTGTGGTTGAAGTACCCAATCATTGGATCAACATGGATCATTGTGGAACCACTATGCCAGGATGTCAGAATTTGGGAACCTAATCTGATTGGTGGTTTCAAACATTTTTTGTTTTTCATAATATATGATATGTGATATGATATATATGGGAAAATCCTTCCCATTGACGAACTCCATCATTTTTCAAGATGTTTCTTTTTTCAACCACCAACCAGTAATAACTGGATCATGACTTACCCTCTGGTAAACGTTTACATAACTGATGGGAAAATCACCATTTTTAATGGGAAAACCCACTATAAATGGCCATGTTCAATAGCTATGTTAAATTACCAGAGGGTAAGCCACTTGCCCTTAGCCCTTAGCCTTTCTGGGCGTCGAATCGTTGGTCGGAGAACCAAGCGTCGAACCCAGGCTGGCGATTCTGCTGGGACCGCTTTGCTCAGACAGATTCCCTGGAGGCCGCTTGCCCTCTGGTAAACAAACAGTTTGCTATTGAAAATGGCCATTTATAGTGAGTTTAACATAGCTATTGAAAATGGCAAATGTCAATACCCTCTGGTAATTTAACATAGCTATTGAAAATGGCCATAGAAATAGTGGATTTACCCATTAGACATGGCGGATCTTTCCCATCAGTTTTTGGTAAACGTTTACCAGGCCGGGTAGTTGCAGCCGAAAGCAAGGGAGATCAGTTCCCCCTCTGGTCAGCAACGTCTGGAGAATCCACCCTATCAATGATTGACCGGAATTTACACATTGAGCGATTTTTATGTGGCAACCCAAACCATTCAAACATCCATAAGCTAACCATAAACCAACATTTCCATAGACAAACATCTTCAGAAACTTCCCCATTTCCCTAACTTGGCCAGATGGGAAAAAGCCCAGCCCATGCTTTCGGGTGGTTTTTCGCTCTGCCAGGTGAAGTTCTGGTGTCTGCAGGCGCCACGTGGCCACGGATTTTGCGACGGATTTTGTCCATGGATTTTTTCGACGTTTGAAGTTTGGAGATGTTGAACAAAACAGATGTTTCTAGATCATTGTTTTTTCTGGATGAAAAAACAACAATTTGAGTTGTTTTGTTTTTTTGTCCAGAATCATGATAAATAGCTACTATTCCGGATTGATCCGTAGCCATTTTGGCTTAAAGCATTTTCCACTCACTCAGCGCACAGTCCAACTGCTACTTTCAACCGATCCCACTCAGCGATGGCAGCCGAACTGAAGGCTGAGATTGAAGCGCTGGTTGCGAAGATTGGTGACAAGGCTGGGTTGCAATTTGGGTAAATCACAGCCCCTTTTTGGGCTTCAATTGGTCATGTTATAGATCCCTATTTAGCCCAAAAGAGCAACCCATTGAGGCATCATTTGGGGATTTTATCTTTCCAATCAATAAACATGTTTTTTTAAAAAAAACATATAGTTCCCATATATTCCCCTATTTCAACTATGCTTAAAGCTGGGATGTTTTTCCTGTATCCTTGAGGCAGCTGGGCAATCTGCCCTGGAATCTCTGGCCAAGATCGCAGAGGAGAAGGGTCGTCCGGCCGAGCCCTTCCTGGTCTCGGCCTTCCCCAAGATCTTGGAGGCCTCCAACGACAAGTCCAAGAACGTGAAGGATGCCGCGGTGGCGACCAGTAAGACCATCATGGGTACCTGGGATGACGTGTGAATGACGTGAATGACGTGACATCTATGACCTCCTGGGATCCATCTGCAACATCAAAACCAGATCCAAGACATATTGCCACATTACAGCCCATCATCAACCATCTTCAAGCCCATTAATTACTACCCAACAATAACTAGTTAATATAATATGTTAATATCATTTAATGTCTCAATATCTCTCCGTATTTTTCCCAAGCCCAAGCCCTCATCCCAATCCTTCCCATCCCAAGGCATGGTTTCCCCCTTCGCGGTGGAGATGTTGCTGCCGGCCTTCCTCAACGGCCTGGCCGTGAAGGCCAAGCCGCCTCAGAAGGAGGCCACGCTGCAGATCATCTCGGCCTTGGCGGCCAAGGCGCCCAGGGCTGTGGGATATCTGCTGGTTAACCTGGTGAGTCCTGTGGCGGATCTGACCTGTGACATCAAGAAGGAGGCGGGGATGGGGGGATGGCCGAAAATGGGTAGATCATGGTAGATGGGTATAGCCAGAATTTATGGTGATCCTGGTGATGTGAAATGATTTTTAAGAGGGGAAATGATGATGAAGCAATGGATTTAGGGAGTTTTCTGTCTGTTGATTGGGTATTATAGTGGGTTTCTACTCTGGTTTCGAAATGCCTGAAATGGTTAGTATACCTCCAATTTATGGATAAATGTTGATATAGGGAAACAGATGATTAACTAGAGGATGGGATAGGGTTTTGTTTGTAGATTTTTCATGATTTTTCATGGCTCAGGTGAAGCAGGCGGCCCTGGAATGCATGACCGCCATCTGCAACTGCACTGGCAACAAGGATCTGGAGCCCTTCCTTCCCGCGGTGGTGGATGCGGCCTCCTCCATTGACAAGACCCACAACTGCGTGGAGAAGTTGGCCGGCTGCATCTTCGTGCAGAACGTGGAGGCCCCAGCCCTGGCAGTCACCATCCCGGTGTTGACCCGCGGCTTGAACGACAAGAACGAGGAGGTGAAGCGTACCTGCTGTCAGATCGTTGACAACATGTGCAAGTTGGTGGAGGATCCAGCAGAGGTCCTTCCCTTGATGCTTGGGTTTGCTGAGTCGATAATGTTTTTTGATGTTCCGCATTGGTACCACCAGAAATGGGGAATGGGTATAGTAACTGTTGCTGTTTAAATCATGTTAAATCACAATGTTATGATGGTAAAACCATGTAAAACCCCAAGCTTTCATGTTTACCTCCCCATTTAACCATGGTTAACCCATGGTTAAGCCCCTTTTGAATGTAACTTACCGTACCACCATTCACAGTACTTCCACCAGGATGCCCAAGCTGGAGCCCTTGGTGAAGAACGCCACGCAGAAGATCTCGGACCCCGAGGCGCGCGGCGTCGCGGAGAAGGCCTACAAGACGCTGCAGAAGGCCGCGGGCGAAGGCGCGCAGTCGCTGCAGCAGGTGACCTCGGAGGCGGCCAAGAAACAGGTGGGGCCTGGGTTAGAAAATTGTGGGGCGAAGTCGTTGGTGAAACTTGTTCTTCAAAAATGGTTTATTTTAACCATTTGGAAAACATTTTGATGGAACATTTTTATTTTTTTTCAAACTGTTCTTTAAATCAGTAAACCATTGTTTTACATATTCCAGGTATTGTTGATATTTCTTCAAATCTTCCTCAACTCCACATTTTCCACACGTATATTAAGTAAAATGTAATTTTCTAAAGGATTACTTGGGATTAATTTCTACTTTTTTTGAATATATTCCACACGTACTGGGCTTTTCCTAGTATCCCCATATTCCTAATATTCTTAGTCATAGTCTGTCTTTTATGTGTTCAATCATTTTGGACAATCATTCCTAGAACTGAAACAGAATCTGCTGGCTTAACTATGGTTTATGATAGATATAATGATATTAAACTACAGTATATGTTATAACGAACTAGTATTCAGAAGGGGTTTGTAAACCATCATTCACATCACTGGGGGGCACCATCCTTCATGGAATTGGATGATGGGACAATTGAAACCGGAAACCCCAACCAATTTGATGGTAAAAAACCATGGGTTTCCGGTTAAGATTTTCCCCAACAAAACCAATCCATTGATACATATATACAGTACATATATAATATCATATTAGTATGATTAACACATTGATTAACCATATACTACCCATGTATTAAACCAATCCATTGAATCCGCTGGCAGAACTTTCTTCAGGTGGAGGAAGCCCTGGGAGGCGCCAAGGGCTCCGGAGAGGTCTTCGAGGCCGAGCTGCAGCATGTCTCGGCCCTGGCGGCCTGCGCGGCCAACATGCGGGTCTTCGATGAGGGCAAGTGGAAGTCGGATGTGGGTTACTTGGAGACATGGATTTTTCATGGATTTTTCATGGATTTTTATGGATTTTTAATGGATGTTGAATGGATGTTTAATGGTTTCATGGATTTTTCATTGATTTTAATGGATTTTCATGGATTTTTAAATGGATATTCATGGATTTTAATGGATTTGGAGTTCGGAGGGACTGTATATGGGTATTATTGGATTTTACATGGTTGAAATTCTAAATGATTCTAATATGCTGGTTACTGGTGACATGGAATTTTATATAAATGGAATTTAATGGGGGTTACTATATATGGGTCACTTGGAGGGGATGAAAAAATGGTTGACATATGGTTGAAAGATGGATTTTAAGATGGTGGTTACTAGTAATTTTTGACACATGTTAATCTTTCCAAGTATACCCTCTGGTAATTTAACATAGCTATGGAAAATTGCCATTTGTAGTGAGTTTTCCCATTAAACATGGTGATTTTCCATAGTTACATTATGTTGAACTATGTTGGAAGATGGAGTTAAAAGGAGTCGCACGAAATGATTAGATTAACAGTTAGAGGTTGGGTTTCCAGTGAGACTCGTGGCTTTCATTCCCGAAAGATATTGTAACATGTATCGAACCTATCCATACAAGGTGGGCCCCCAAATGATGGCTAACTTAGTGTGGTTCATTTGGTCAATTGTTGGGTTTATGGGATATATATAGAACTATAATAACGAACCAACAGGTGTAATATCTCTAATTAATCACTATTTAATTTACTTTAGATATAATATTCACATATTTCCCGGATATCATATCCCTGTTTAACTCATGCTTAACTCTAGTAATAATTAAGCATATGTCACACACATATATATATATATATATCATAAACACTAAATGTCACTATGTAGATATTGTGGTATTTAAGAACCATATTTATGATAGATATACATCATAGTTTCACCACTAAAATATCTAGTTTCACCACCAAAATAATATCTATAGTTTCATAATCACTTAAAAACATATATACATATATAATATATATATATATATATTTCCCATTTATTCCCCATTTATCGAATCAAAAAATATCCATCGTTTCACCAGTCCAGAAATCCGTGTTTTTTTTTTTTGCACCGAGGCTACCTGGCGCCCTTCGACGGCGTCACGGAGCAGCTGAGGGCCAAGATGGAGATCGCGGCGAAGCCCAAGGAGGAAGTCGAGGAGGAGGACACCGAGGGCGTGGACCTCTACAAGGCCGGGCGAAAATTGAAAAGAGATGGCGGGCGGTTTTTTTTTTTGAGCCATGGCTGGTGAAAAAAAAAACCAGCGATTTTCTTTGGGTGATGATTGATTTGGATGTTGGATTTATAGATGTATGGCAATTTCGATGATGAATTTATCCATTATTCATGATAGCTAAGTTGGTTAAAATGTCACTGTAGGTGAGTTTTATAGCTTATGGTCCATAAATATAACTCAACCAAAAAAACTATATGGAACCTTGATTTTCACCTTGTTCTTCACCTCGATGAATTCCAGGGCGCCTTCTCATTGGCCTATGGTACCCTGACCTTGCTGCGTGATGCCAAGATGCACCTCAAGAGGAACCGTTTCTATGGCCTTTTGGGCCCCAACCAGTGCGGCAAGACCACGCTGATGCGCGCCATCGCCAACGAACAGCTGGAGGGCTTCCCGAAGCGAGATGAGTTGAAGTCGGTCTTCGTGGAGCATGAGATTGAGGATGAGGAGGTGGATGGTGACCATGAAAAAATCATGAAACATACGGATAAAAATGGGCTATAGCCTTTTGCCATGGAAAAACAGATGGGAAGATGTGGGAAGCATGATATTTTTTATCATTGGCCATTTATTTGGGAAAAAAACATATTGATATGGAAAATTATATTGATGACCGATAGCATATGTGAAAATGATATGAGAACTCAATGTTAGACAATGTTAAATTCATGATATTTATATAAACCATATTTAAACCAGATTTAAACCATATGATCAATATGATTATATAAACCAATATGGGAAAACCGATGGATTTTGCGGTTTCCCACCCAGGTGGGCGTGCAAGATGATGGCTTTCCCATCCTGTCGGTGGATAAGCCTGGCTGGTGGTGGGTGGTTCACACCTGCAACGACATCTACAAGTTGGAGCCCCCCGTGAAGGAAGACACCGTGAAATCTGGATGCGCTTGAGGTGTGAACTTTTTTGGTATCTGTTCGTTGGTTAATTTGTCAATGAATCCACCAGACACGGGGAATCTAGCGGAGATACTATATGATACTATATGTATATTTTTTTTGTGAAGCCATGGGAAATGCATTTTTTATGGTTGAACTCCCTATCATTGATAGTAAACTCACCATTTGTTTCCCCCAAATCATCCAACACCCACCATATTTTTGTTCTGATAAAGGAACTTCTCTATATTGATGGTGAAGTTCCCCCCACACATTTTTTTTCTGATTAACTTACTATTTTTGCCGTTTTTTTCGTAGTTAACTCATCATTTTCCAAGCATTTTTTTTCTGGTTCCCCAAAATTTGGAGGGTCGTCCCAATAAGAAAAACTGCTTAAGAATAGCTTATTCCATTTAGACCGTTTTGGTGGTTTGGTGGTTTAGAACATGAATTTTATGACATTCCATTCAGTTGGGAATGTCATACTTTTAACTGACTTTCACTCCATCATTTTTCAGAGGGGTAGGCGAAAAACCACCAACCAGAATACATCTTCACAAGCGGGGGAAGCTCCAGCCATTTGCTCAGCAACGAAACACCGCTGAAATCCCAGGAAGGAACTGATGAAGTCCATCGGTTTCGGCTATCCCGGTGGCCCCGATCGTGCCGCCAACCTGGAGCTCCCGGTGACCAGTTACTCTGGGGGTTGGAAGATGAAGATGCAGCTCTGTGCCTGGGATGTAGGTGGTTATCACCATGGACAAAGACATCTATGGTGTGCCATAGTTATGGGTAAACACATGTAAACACCTATATGAACTAATATGGAGTATAATCTGAAAATTTAATGGATATTTACTCTGTGCCTGGGATGGGGATAGAATAACTATGAACAAATATGGAAATTTAATGGCATGACTAGGGATATATACAAATATATGTATATATATATATAGATATACATATGGATGTGATACCAATAGAAAAATAACTATGACCCACCCATCTGGATATTACCTCTACCTATATCACTATAGACTATAGTAGATATATCACTAAATGTCCAGATGCTGTGGGAAATAACTATATATAGTATATAATAGCTATATTGACTATAATCTGGATATTCAATATTACTTAATTGGACATTTGATAACAATATATATATATGTTTTTGAGGGATGGGGATGGGGATGGGGATGTAATCACTATGGACACAACTATATTCTGAGGATATCTAATGAGGATGACAATAACTATGGATATAACATGATATTTTTTCTGTAACTTCAGCTTTAAGGATATTCTTTTTGTTGGAATTCAACTGGATCACCAGGGCAATAATTACGATGGAGACATTTCATATGGGACAAAAAAACTATCGCCTCTCTGAGGTGCTGCCCAGTTGATGAACGCCGACGTGCTGATGTTGGATGAACCCACGGGTCACTTGGACGTGGACAACATCAAGTGGTTGGAAGATTGGTTGGAATCCTTCCCCGGATCCATCATCTGCACCAGTCACTTCAGTCCTTTCTTGGATAAGATGTGCACCCACATCATTGACTTCCAGGACCGACAATGACCATATGACTAGGGGAACAACAACTTTCCATTAACCACCTATTTTAAGTTGGGTACCATGGTACACCTATTTTGTGACCATGGTACGCCATGTGGTTTTGACCCATATCACTTCCAGGACCGCAAGTTGAAGACCTTCAAGGGCGTCAAAGGCACCTGTTTGACGCAGTTCGTGGAGAAATATCCTGAGAAGAAGGCGTACTTCGAGATCAGCAACGAGACCATGAAGTTTGTGTTCCCTGAGCCCGGCCCTTTGGAGGGTGTGAAGAGCCGAAGTAAGGTGGATGTTGGTCAAAATGTGAAGTGCCAACGATTTTTTTCGGGCAGATGAACGTCCATTTGCAATGATTTACCAACTATTTTGATGTGAACACCAGGATTTTGTGTGGGTTTTACCTGCTTTTACCAACCCATTTTGCTGCCTAAACCATGCAAGATATATGTCATATCTCAGCCAGTTTTGAGCCGCCGTGGGCCGTATCGAACTGCCAGATCTGCCAGGTGATTTTGCGCATGAACAACGTGAGCTTCACCTACCCCACCAAGGACAAGCCCACCATCATGGACGTCAGCCTCACCGTGAGTCAGGTGAGCCGTGTGGCGGTGATCGGCGCCAACGGCGCGGGGAAGTCCACAGCTATCAAGGTCTTGGTGGGAGAACAGCTGCCTGGACGTGCGCTTAACGATGGAGGGTTCACTTGGCTCGCTTTCCCAATGGATACCTTCTGGTCATACAAAAAACCATGGGAAAAAAAACACCTTTGTTAGGTAAATAAGCTATACATATCTATACATGGGCTATTTTCTATAGCTATGTTAGTTTACTGGAGGGTATGTTAGTTTATACAGGGACCCAAAATTTCAAGTCCACCTCAAAACTGGAGATTCTTTTGGGAAATCTAATATAGGGAATAGATGTCTTTCCAATGTTTTTCCTCATCCCCATGTTTCTCGCTATTTTTGGCTGCATGACCTAGGCTCCCCACAGAAGGTTCCATCTGGAAGGCCCAGGGTCTGCGTTTGGCCTACGTCGCCCAGCACGCCTTCCATCACTTGGAGAAGCACATGCAGGAGACGCCCACGGCTTACATCATGTGGCGCTTCGCAGGGAACGATGACCGAGACCTGGATTTGGAGATGAGTTGTTTATGTAAGAACGCTAAGATATTTAAATGGAGGAGGTAAGATGATGAACAACATGTGATGGAAACATATGGAAACTATGATTGACATTATTTGTGGATGACTTGAGATGATTTATGGTTCAAAATGCTTTCATTGATGACTTAATATGATTTCATGGATGATTTAACACCAAAAACCGGGGAAACCCAAGCAAACTGGGAAACTAGAACTATCATATACCACAATATATACCACTTATTTTGGCACTTTTACATACTTTTCACACATTTTCATGGGTACTTGGAGGGTTTCACCATCATTTGACCAAGCAAGATTTAGTGATTTAGTGATTGATATTGGTTCGTTTATCATATCACCAAATCCATGGATTTACCAATATCTCTTCCAGAACTATGGTGAATGGATTTATCATTTGGTGATATGGATTATTGGGTAGTTTATGTTAGATATTTTAGTTTATCTGGTAAATCCATGGTAAATCCATGGTAAATCCATATCCCTGGCCGCGATGCCAGGCGAATCCCTGGAGTTCAAGACCGACGAGCTCTCCGTGGACGAAGAGAAGGCCCGCGCGCAGAAGTGGTGCATCGACAGCGTGACGGGCAACGTGCGACGCTGCACCGATCCTAAGGAAGATGCCAAGAAGGCCAAACAGGACAGGGTTTTCTATGTTTTTCTGGGGGATCCCTTGGGGACTTTTTTTTTTGGGACTTTTTAATGAAACTTTAACGGAATTGTATGGTGATGCAGATTCAACTATTGATAGATGTTGATAGGTAGTTTTGAAAATGAACAGAATACTGTAATCCGAGTAATATGTAGATGATTCTCTATAACCTCTATGATCGTAGTTGAAAATGAACATCATAATTTCATAGTAGGCATACAGTATATGATCATTCGCATCATTCGACCGATCTGCCATTGTTCCCATCTGTTCAGGATGAGGCCGGCGCCGTGATCCCGGATGCCATCGTGAACCGCCGTCAGAAGAAGAAGGAGAAGACCTTCGAGTACGAGGTCAAGTGGCAGTTCAAGAGCATGGATTCCAACACCTGGGTGGAGAAGGACACCCTGCAACGAGTGTTGACAGTGTTGCTGTTTCCCCAAAAATCAATGATCCCGGATTAATATGATACCCATGGTTCCATAGTATGCCAATAGTATCCCTATATTATGCCCATAGTCATAGTATGTAACAGTATGTATTAAAAAATGAATATTATTAAATAATATGAATGTTTTTATCACAAGCAAATCAAGTTGATCCCCTTCTGAATGGTATTAACCACAACAAATTCCCTGGGATTCACCAGAACGCCAGGACACCCTGGTGAAGATGGGTTACCTGAAGCTGGTGCAGCGTGAGGATGAGCGTCAGGCGGCCATGGCTGGGCTGATGACCAAGCAGCTGACACAGCCAGGTGAGGGATTTTTTACGTTCTCCCGGCGCTTTTCCAATGGGAAATATGGGTCAATTATGGCAAATTCAATAGGCTTCCTTATGAAATTGGCTTATATGTTGTAATCCCATATAAGAAACGTTCTTGCTTGGTGAAGTTATAGGATATCCATATTTTTCCAACATTTTACAACTGTTATGGTGGATACATCCATATTTTTCACATGGTTTTCGCCCTATTTTTCCTCAGGTGGATGTGGGTCAAAATGGAAGACCTAGGGGACCACAGATGTGAATGTCTAGTTTAGTATTAACCATCCATAATTTTGGGGTCCCTAATTTTGACCCATACCCAGGTGTTGAGAAGCACTTGGCGGATTTCGGTGTGGATGCAGAGAGTGCCAGCCACACTCAGATCAATCAGCTCTCGGGAGGCATGAAGGCGAGCCGAGCCTTTTTTGGGCGCTCGGATGCTGGAGAAACTCCTGGGTTTTTCATCCGGAAATTTGGGGAATTTCATGGGATTTTATGGTGGTTTAATGGGATTTAATATGATATACCCTCTGGTAATTTGTTACATAGCTATTGAAAATGGCCCAGTCGAAATAGTGGATTTTCCCATTGAAAGCATGGTGATTTTCCCATCAGTTATGTTAGTTTACCAGGGGGTATATCAAATGATCCACCAAAACATGTGGTGAATGATGAGAGTATATGAGAATATGAACGTCTGGGAATGATTTTCATACTTAAATAATGTCAAATCACATTCTATTTGATGCTGAAAACCATGTTCAATCAAGCAATTCATCTATAAACCCACCATTTCCCACATTTTTCCGTCCCGCAAGCAGTGGTTGTCCGGAGACCCCGTTCTCCCCGTTACGCTATCCCTACCCTCTTAAAAATGGAATTTGAGGGGGGGAATCGTACTGAAATTTCATTTTAAAATTCCATGTTTGCAATCATGCTTTCTCAATGATCAATATTCCTCATCATTCCATGTCATTGGCAAGCAGATGAAAATTAAATACTTGCGCTTAGCTCCGGAGGAGCTAAGCACATGTCAGACTGAAGCAGCACATATGTAGGGATGGCATCCCTCCAAAAATTGCTAACCAGTGCCCAAGGCTTGTTAAGAAATGTTACTTTACAATTCCATTTGAGGGGTTGGATCACTATCCCAGGGTTCCAAGCAAAAAAAAGTGGAATTCGACAGGTTGGTTTTGTCCCCTCCCGCCCTCCCCCTCCACAGGGGTAGGGATGTTACGCTTTTTTTTTGTAAAACGGCGAGGTGAAGGTGGTCCTGGCGGCGGCCATGTGGCAGAACCCGCACGTGTTGATCTTGGACGAACCCACCAACTACTTGGATCGCGAGGGCCTGGGAGCGCTGATCCTGGCCATCAAGGACTACAAGGGCGGGGTGCTCATCATCTCCCACAACAAGGAGCGACGATGGTGATGGAGGTGATGGAGGTTGGTTGCTGCTTTCAGGAATTACTATACGAATATGTTTACTATATATATATATATAGTAATATGAAACTAGCATCATGATACTAGGACGGATCTTGGTGGTTTCAAATATTGGAAAATGGTGTGATATATGTTGTAAACCCTACGTATGAGTGTGTCTGAAACTGCGATTTATACCCATAAGATGACACTTTAATGCGGAAAACATGATCATAAACCATGATGTTGTTTTTGTTTTTTTTCCCCTAGGCGTTCAGACACACCCATTTGGGATGATGATTGTCCCCATGACTGGTTAATTAGTCAGTTTAAATAGTCATTTAAACGGTATAGAAGCCAATTTAGACTGTTTGCTTGTATGCATCCCCATCAATTCCCAATGAATTCCCATTAAGTCCCTATTGCTGATGCTTTCTATACTGGTATCGGTATATAACATATATGTTATAGCATATCCTATGAAACCTCATTCTATACTGATATACCGACCATGTTTGGACCCATCTTTGTCCGGAAATTGGTGCAACCACACCCAAACATTTGGTTGATAACAATGATAATTAATAATAACTATTATTTTTATTTATTATATAATATATATAATGATAATAACAATAATAATAATAACAATAATAATAATATATATAATATGTAATAATAATAGCAATAATAATAATATATAATATATATTATATAATATATATAATAATAATAATAATAATAAAAATATAATATATATAATATATATATATTATATAATATATATATAAAATAATAATAATAATAATATATAGTAATAATAATAATATATAATAATGATAATAATAATAATAATAGTAATAATAATAATAATGATGATATATATAGTAATAATAATAGTAATAATAATAGTAATAATAATAATAGTAATAATAATAATAGTAATAGTAATAATAATAATAGTAATAATAATAATAATATTTATATATATATAAATATTACTTACCCCCTTAAATCCCATGAAATCCCCATAGTTGTTGGCTACACCACCACCACCACCCAGTCACATACTTGGCGGCTACCTATAGGAGTTCTGCGACAACGTGGCCACCGAGAAGTGGATCATGCAGGGCGGCCGCCTGCGCATCGAAGGCGAATCCGTGGACACCTCGAAGGACGAGGGCAGCGGGGCACAGGGACCCGATGAGGTCTTTGATGGCGCGGGGAACAAGATCGAGGCGGGGCAGGTGTGAAGATGGCCCCTGGTTGATGACTATGGGTATAGAAAGGGATATGACGGATATGAGCTGGTAAAATAATGTTATTTGCCATAAATACCAAAACTATGTTGGTTGATGAACTATGGGTATATCCTCCAGTCACCATAAATATGGGTATGTCTGAAAATGGGGTATATTCCCAATGAAATAGCCATTTAGTAGGGATAATGATCAGCAAAACCATTGGGTGTAGGGGTACACTATTTTCAGACAAACCCATATATAGGTGGTATATTTTCTAACCAGTCCCAGTCATGGTAAAAATGGCAACTGGCCGAAGGTGAAGAAGAGCGTGACCATGACGGAGAAGGACAAGAAGAAGGCCATCAAGGACTGGATTATCAACATGACATAGAGGCCTAATATCTAGCGATATCATATCCACATCTCACACATGTTGAGATATTTTCAGTCTTTTTGTGATTATAGATGGAGAATTAGCCAGTTTCCTGCTTCAGGACATTGAGAAAAAGATCAAGGATGGCAAGAAGAAGCAGACCTTGACAGATGAAGAGGTCTGGGAATTGGAGGACAAGCTCAACGAGCTCAAGGAAAGCCTCAAGGGCAAAGAGTGAGTGGAGCTCTCAAGTTGACTCGAAAAATCCGGTCTTTCCGCTTGAGGAAGCGGCGAAGCAACATCTCACAACAGTGAGAGAAAAAATGGGCAAGGGACTGTTGTGGCCTCAAATTCTGTATTTTTCGTTGTAGTCTAATTGTCCGAATTGCTCTTCAATTCCATGAATCCTTCGTGCTTTTGTGGGATTCAGACCATTGGGGCTTAGAATTAACAGCTTTAAGTCTATGGTAGTTAAATCATGGTACCCATGCATATCCATAAATACTTAACAGGTACTAGCTAACACCAACTGACATTAACTAACATCAACTAACTAAATTGACTACTTCTTTCAGGCCATAGTGCGAATTCCCATTGTGCCCATCTTTCAGTTTCTACACCGGTAGCCCTGGGATCTGCCACAGGTGACTCTCCAGTCCATGCTGTCTGGAAGCTCAGGAGACGCTAAAGTCCTTTTGGGGGGCTTCAAGTTTTTCCCTTCCATTCCTATACATACATACATACATACATACATACATACATATATATATATATATATAATTATATGTATATCTCATAGCAACCTCTTGCTCCCCAAAAAGGCTATGAAAATAACATCCCTTCGATTACACGCTGATTTTCGCTCAGGTCCCTGCCACTGGATGCCCGATTAGAGCTGCGAAGCAAAGTGTGGCCTGGCTGAGACGAGTTGGGCGCCGACATGGACTCAGTTGATGAGAACTTAAAACTAGGAAAAGTGGCTGAATGAACTATGGTTTATGGATGTTTATGGTAGATAGAACGAACTAGTATTCATGGGGCTTATAAACCAACTTACCCTCTGGTAAACGTGTACAAAAATCTATGGAAAATCACCATTTTTCATGGGTAAATCAACTATAAATGACAATTTTCAATAGCTATGTTAGTTTACCAGAGGGTAAATGTCCCATGGCTTGGAGATTTTGTTGCCATCACTTTAAATATCCCCATGCCAGTTGGGTGTGAAAAATGCTTGGACATAAAAACCAAGCCCTGAAGTACAGTAGCTGTTGCATTTTGCCCACAAAAGATGGGAATCTTCTCAAGAATGACAGGGATTCACCAAGAATATGAGGGTGGCTACACCCAGTAGAAGCATGGCTCCAAGATCCAGTTCTGGATTATGGTGATGGGCCCATGACTTGTTGGTAACTTTTTGGGTTTTTAAACGAGATTGTAATGACGAGAAGGAATCAAAATCTGGAAACCATGGTGAGGCTCATCAGTAAGCCTAGATATAAACCAAATTACCATAGATTACCTAAGGGGCGCCTTTCTTGTTGGTATACCAACAGATTAGTTTTATTATATTTACCATGAGTCTCATTGTATTTACGACCTCAATGAGACCTCACTGGAATAATGGTTAGTAAGGAGAATTATCCCAAAATAGCCTTCATTCAGGTCAGTGAAATGTTTTAATTTCCCCAGACCCATTCTAGTCTCATAGTACTTTCATTGTATTTACCATTGATTGGGGAAGATATGGTAAAAATTGCCATGACATTTTATGCTGCCCCTTCCAAATAGCAAATCCAGATTACCATCAAATAATATGGAGTAAATTCATGTAAATTGCCATTCCAAATCTATGGGCTTTCTACCATGAAATTACCATTGAATGACCATAAGATCGCCGTGGAACCGTTCCGAGGGTCAGTTGGCTTCGGGAGGCTGCCAATAAGCAAGAGGCACAGCAGGGGTGGCGGAAGATGAGGAATGTATGATTTGGATCTGTCAGATCTACAGGATTTGTATCAATAAGTGGTGAATTGCTATGCAAATAACCCACAACTGTATTAGTATATATGTGATTATTTATCATAATATACAATGTATAATATAATATATAATATACAATATAATATATAATATATAATATATAATATATAATATATAATATATAATATATAATATATAATATATAATATACAATATATAGTATATAATATACAATATATAGTATATAATATACAATATATATAATATATGATATATATTATATATATGGTATATATAATATATGATATATATATAATATATTTAATATATAATATATAATATATAAATTATAAATATATACATACAGTTGATAGATAAACATGAGGGGACTGACCAATTCAAAGCTATTTTAAACACAGAAGAACTTGGATGCACATCCAAGTACCAGCTGGCGCAAAGATAAGCTCTGGCGAGGATCAACTGTCAGAAATACAAAACTGTGAAGTCAAGGTCTGAGACCTAAAACCCGGCTGATGTCTGATGTCTGATCATTTTTACTATCTGATTCCGTAATATTCCATATTTGTTGGTATCTCGTGGCTAAAGTCAGGGAACATAGCGTTTCTTTTTCTCCAGTCCGGGCATGGCAAAAATGCTATCCCTTGACCGATGTTCGCCATCACCATGAACGATGCACGGGGGCCAGGAAGTGGTTGTGAAGAACAAGCTGGCGCTGATCTATGTCTGAAGACTCAGAGAATGTTGGATAAATGTTGAATAATTCTATTGGTCATTTAGAGACTAGCGTAATTTATCTATTTATATTCATCCCATAGGATCCATGGTGCTGGTATATATGCTAACATGACTGGGGTATATTGATGGGATCCATGGCACACCATATATAGCAGCACCGTTAGGATCCGTCATGGGCTTTCTGTTGGATAAATCTGGCTTTCTGTCCCAGTCATCCCCAGAAACAAAAGTCGCCGAGCATCGAACTGGGACGAGTGGAGATCAGGAGCTCCTGCTGGTTATGCTCAAATATGACTCTCCCAAAAAATAGCAGATGGACCATGATGGAAAAAAATTAGGCAACATCCAGGGAGAGTAAGTTTGTGCGGTTTCCGGGTTGCTCCAAGCCATTACAGTTTTATTCTGTTTTATGTATTGTATACCCTCTGGTAAACTAACATAACATAACATAACTATGGAAAATCACCATTTTGAATGGGAAAACTCAATATAAATGGCAATGTTCAATAGCTATGTTAGTCATTACCAAATGGTATAACCACAAGGGAGGGAAGCGGGGGGTAATTTTTAGTTCGTTGCTGTGAACTCAAAGGTGCGAGCCATCGGGGATCTGACCGAATTTGGATTCCCATTTGGTTTTCGGGAAGACCAACAAATCGGTGACCTTGATAGCTACTGTATACCATCCAACCATTGCTACCCAGCTTTGGGGTGTTTGGTTTTCATGCATACTCACAATTACCCAGCAAGGTACCTTGGGGTTGGGTATTGTGGTATGCTCTCTTGCAGGGTAAAATCCAATCTCTTACCGAGATTGAACTTACCAAATTTATTGTCATTGCTCAAATCAGCTTAAGCATTCCAAATTGGCTCAATCTCCAGTTTGTGGTCCTGGAGAAATACTTGAAAAATACTTGAACACCCAGTTGGACAATTTCTGGAAGCCCTTCGGAAGGTAATTGGATCCATAGGGATAGTATTGATCTCCAGTTTTCCGGCCGTTGCCAGGCGGGCCTAGTGCGCTTGGACTATCCTGCCAACTGGCCGAACGCATGGCAGGACTGGGCCTTTTTTGGGTGGCTGCAAGTTTTATCGGTTCTTCACGATTTGTCGTGAAAATTTGGCATGACATTGCCTGAAAATTGCATCAGACAAAGTCCAGATTTAGGGATGATGTGCATTGATTCATGTGACAATGTGCATTGATTCTCTCAGCAGACTTGGATTTATCATCTTTGATTGACCCTTTTTTGGCACCACGAATTACCTGGAACTGGTTCCGGGGGATCCCATTGTGAAACCTGCTCAAGGTCCGCCTCGGCTAGAGTCTCATGACTCAGAATGACGAAACGCTCTAATTTTGATCCATAAAAATATCATGGATCTTCATTGATATACTGGTTGGTGACTGGAACCATGGAATTTTGAATGACTTTCCCATCATCTTGGGAATGTCGTATCCCCAACTGACGAAGTCCATCATTTTTCAGAGGGGTAGGTATACCACCAACCAGTATACATAATATAATTAAAAAAAACAGCCAAAATTGATGGTTCCCCTCTCAAGGAAGTTGGACTTCCGATCAATAGAATTCAAAAAAAGCGGATTTGCGCTCAAAAGATGCGGATTGACACACAAAAGTATGGGGAATGCTGAGAAAACCTGAGCGACATCCTGACAAAACCTCCATGGTTAACCATCGAACTGCAAGAAACAGGTCTAAACTGTCCTAAATTCTCTTGAGAATTTGCATCAAGAAAGGGATGGTTGACAGAAAAAAATGACATCTCCAGAATCTCCAGCACTGAAAGTTTGGATACCCCAACTGTGCTGTTTGGGTCTCATGGCTACAGCCAAGCCGGAGACGTATGTGGCGGTGACCGTGGCAATGCTGGGGGCTGCCATGTTTGGCTTCGATCAAGGTAATTTTGGCAACGTTCAAAGTTTCGAGTCTTTCAGACAAGAATGGTGCTTAGGCCGGGTGCAGCTATACCTGGAAGATCATGGAATCAGGTTCTGATCCGGAATCTTTGGAGGTTGTGAACCGTAAAATGGATGATAATCTGACCAAATTAGAGGTCATTTGGCATTTGGATTCCAAGATATTCCAAGTATAATATGTCTGTTTTGATGAACGAAGACTCTGACGCGAAGGGCGCTTGCGGCCAAAATTGTGCAGACCCCCAAACAACTTTGAGTTTATGGTCATGTTGTAGATTCTCAGGAATCTCAAATCCATTTTTGCTTGGTGTTCCCCAATGCACCTCAAAAATGAGTTTGGAATTTCCTTAAACTAATCATCACTTACACAAGAAACCCTGGAGATGGTGACTTGTCTTTAAGACCACTCACATTGGGTTAACGGGGTGAGCCTTATCATATTTTTGGAAATCTATCCATATTCCACATATACGTATATTACATATGTTTATAATTATATAATATATTAATATATACACAATTATATATATAATTATATTATATACATAATATCTATCCCATATGTCATGTCCCACTATGAGCCTTAAGCTTTTTTTGCAGGTCGCTATGGCGACGAGATCACCTGTAGCGAGGCCGGAGCTCTGCAGAACGCCTCCTGGCTTCGCTTCGTGACGTGGGGCGCCACGCTGATCACCTTCGGCGCGGCGGCCGGCGCCACGTTGGCGGGGCCCCCGTTGTGTAACGGCCTGGGTCGGCGGCCCTGTGTGCAGATCGTGGGGGCGGTGTGTTGCCTGGGCTGTGTTATGGCGTCCTATGCATCTTGGCACAGCGTCTTGGTGAAGCTTTGACAATCACAAGTTGGTGTTGTTTGATGTTCTTTGTTAAATTTGTAAGCAGTTGATTTCTGGTGATTGTGAAATTACGAATTCAATTATAGCTTATCGTGGCTCTAAGCATCAAATGAACCGGGATATATCTGATAAGTGATGGTTGATGATTATACTGGGTTGTTCACCTACCTGGTTTATTGTGCGATTGTGAACTGACCTATATAACCGGAATCGCGTTCTCAAGCAGTAGGTTTAGGGACAGAGGGTCTTGAACGCTGCTTTCTTGTGATCACTTTTTTGCAGATTCAACATCATTCAAGGTGGTAAACACAATTCTGTGATTCAGACTGATTCTCCAGTTGCTTAATGATTTTGGGTCAAGCACCACAGTCAGGCAGTGAAGATTCTCTGCCAGTCTGCCAGAGTTGTCCCGGGAACAAAATCATTTGGGTGTGTCTATGGCAACATGTCATGGTCAGAACATGTGAGGTTGAAATATGTCCAAACCAAAAACATGGTGGGGTACAGAAAGGATACAGTAGCCTATTTTCAGAGCCCATTTCGACTCAAATCTATCTACCGGTTGTACCTGTTGCTGGGCTCAGGTGTCTACGAGTTTTACCTTGGACGTTTCATCACTGGCTGCGGCGTGGGCATCAGTTGCTTTGCCCTGCCACTGTACAGCGCGGAGATTTCCCCACCCCAGATTCGTGGCGCCACCGGATCGTTGTTCCAACCGAACGTGGTGGTGGGATGTGTCTCGATGCCGACTTTTTGGTGGCGAAAATACGGAATATTCTGGGGTCATGATATAGGTAATATAGGGATATATATATAAGATTATATATATATATTATATATTATATATATATATATTATATAGTCAGAGTTTTCGGCCCAGTTCTTTCCAGAGAGTGAAACCGAGCGTCAGCAAAAGACTGGGAGATCGTACCTCACAACATGGATTTGCGCGTTTCTGAGCTGCAACCTGGTTCCATCTTTTCGATTGTGGCATGGGTGGAGAACACTGAGCAGGGCATGCTGCTTTGCACTGGAGTTTCCCCGCACCAGGTCTTCAGTGTCTCTGGTGCGAATGGAGTTTCTGAGGGTTTGCATACCTTGTATGATGTCGTCAAGGCTGAAGGCAATTGTTGTTCAGTGGGAGAGGGCACTGAGATTCATGCACACCCTCCAAAGGATCCATTTGCGACCATCACTTTGTTGGACTTTTGTAGTGGCATGGGTGGCTTTTCCATAGGATCTAGCATTCTTGGAATCCAAACGGCTGCCTTTGTTGAAAGATCACCATTGGCATGTGATGCATTGCGATCCAATTTTCGCAGTCCAGTACTCCAGGCTGACCTGGGGGATATTAATACCCTCAAGAGAATCCACCCTCTTAAGGGCACAGGCCATGTTCAGGCAACAGGAGGATTCCCATGTCAAGGATTCTCTAGACAGGGTGATCAGTATGGTATGGATGACCACCGAAGTCATAGCCTGTACTACATCTTGCAGAGTTCATGGCTGCTCCAAGTGGACGAGATCTTGCTGGAGTGTGTTGCCAATGTGGTGAATTTTCCATCAGCGCTGCAATGCATTGACGACTTTGCAGCTCTCGCCAACATGAAGGTGATGAAACTCAACTTTGACCTTCAGGACCAATGGCCAGTTAGGCGCAACAGATTCTGGTGTAGACTCTCTCACAAGGATTTGCCGCACATTGACATTCCACGTTGGCCAGTGACTCATGATTTCCAAACACTTGGAGATATTATGCCACTTGATGCCATGTGGGATGAACTGGTTGAAAAGCAATTGGAATGGGATCCAAGTGAGTTGGCTTTGTATTTGGATCCAAGTTTTGGCACTGACGAAAGGCTTCTTTGTGCGCAGAGCAAGGCTCCAACAGTTTTGCATTCATGGGGCCATGTGAATAGACCATGTCCTTGCGGCTGTAGGGCAGCATTCAACTTGGCTCGACTTCGCAGTGGAGGAGCACGTGGATTTGGCCTTCTCTCCGCCAGAAGTGGTCGCTATCGGCATTTGCATTCTGAGGAGGGGGCCATGTTGTGCACAGTGCCACCATCTTTCCATTTTCCTATGCCTCCACGTGCAGCTCTCAGCCTTCTTGGTCAAATTGCGGCGCCTTTGCAAGTTCTTTGGGTGCAATCTCACATTTTGGCCTCTTTGCAATTTCACCACTGGGGATGGACGGACTTGGAACCTCTCCAGGCTATCAAAATCTTGCAGAATGCATTGCGCACCTACTCATTCACCAGATGGATCACTCCCAAGATGTATCAACCACGAGACATTCAACTGCAGTTGGTCAAGGAGGAGGTCACTCATGTGATTCAGATCAACGAGCCTATCACAGTTGGGCAATTGATCCAGGCCGAGAATGCTCTTTGTGGATGGGGCCACTACGTGATCATCACATGTCAGGGCTACCGAATGCATCCAGAGGTTCAACTCCTACCAGGGGTGACATATGAGATCAAGATCTGTGTCAGCAGACAGGTGAAGCCATGTCCCTTTCCAACACCGCTCTTGGGAGGTGGATCAGCACAAAGACACCTTCAATTGGGAGACCGGTTGCTTTGGGACTTCATGCGGGAGATCTCATGTGCTCGTGATGCAGAAGAATTCCCTCAAGAACCATTCCTGCTGCCGCCCTTCCAGATCACCCACTTTCTCAGGCTGGATTTGCCGTCTGCAGTGCAGCAGACCTGGATCCAACGCAGCTCCTGTGGATATGGGCCTATCTTCATGATCTGTGAACTTCACGGTCATTGGATTCTTCTACATGGACTCTGGAATTGCCAGCATGATGGACTTCATTGGACCCTTTACGATGGACTTCGAATGGGTCAAAGCTGGCCATGGGCATATCACACAGCCCAGAAAATGTCCAAGACATTGCAAGTTGGATTTTCAGGGATGACTCCTGGTGTTGGACTTTGCCAGCGTCATGCCTTTACTTGCGGCTCCATTGCCCTGATCCACATGGCTCAGTTGCTTCATCTGATACATGACGTTTCTGATGACCAGCTCCAAAACATTCACTTTTGGCTGCTTGAGCGACAGCAATGGCACCCAAGTGATCTCTTTGCCGGAGGTGCCGAGAACACTCAGCAACAACTGGCCAAGCTGCTGTCAGAGAAGGGCGTCCCCTTAGCGGCATCTTCAGATAGGGCCAAGATGATCACCGGCAGACTTGGACTTAAACAAGTCCAAGCAATTCTGCAAGCTCGAAATCCCTGGTCTGACCTCAAGTCAGCGGCCAGCAAGCCAGGGTCAATGTTTCGCTTGGTCACACAAGACGAACAGAAGCTTTACATTGCCGAGCGTGCCAAGACCAAACACGGCGCCAAGATTGCCAATCACAAAGCCAAGAAGCAACACAAAGGAGCTCACCCGAGCCAACCAGTCTGTCTTGAACCATCTCAGTTTGACTTGGATGCCCATCACTTCAAGGATGGTGATGATCTGCCTGTTCCGCAGATCCGCTACGAAGAGGTGGAATCTGAAGCTCGAGGAGTAGCCCTATGCACAACAGAGATGGCGCGTCATTTTCTGGACAAACCTGACACCATCAGCACAGACGCCTTGGCACTGCTGCTTCTGGACAAGCCTGATGATGAGGCTGTTCAAAAGGCACAACTTCAGCCTATCATCATCCCAGCCAGATTCAAAGGCACAGATGAGCACACTTTGATCTACGGCCACATCCTTCAGCTGGGAGACAATCATGTCTTACGAGAACTTGCCAGCCAAGACTCCAACCCAGACTTGGTCGAGACCCAGGTGGTGAAGTTTCAGGTCTTTCGAGACCAACTCAATGGAGATTGGACGTCATTTGCTCAGGCCCCCATTCGGGCATTGGTGTCTATGATGGACTCTCTACAACTTTGCAAGGGCTCCAAATGCGGTGCAGCATGTGGCAAATATCATCCTGGGCTTGATGAGACGGTGGAGAATGTCATCTTTGAGATTTGGGCCAGGAGTTTCTTCGACGCCAATGGCCGTAAATCTCCACAAGACCAAGCCAGCCTTTTCACTGTCTTCTTGCGTATTCCTGAAGGTGCCCTGGGCAAGTTACTCACCAACACCCCGGTTGGAGTGTATGCAGAGCCAAGAGGGTCAAAACCTCGAGAGCAAGATGATCGATATCGAGTCGTATGGCTTCCTGGCGTCTCTGCGGAAGAAGCTGCACATCAATGCCGAACCTATGATCGGGCGATCTGTTTGACAAGACTCCGATTTAAATACGGCATCCGAGTCAAGAAGGAAGATGAACAGGCTGCTTGGTCCCATTTGCGACCGGGCACAGATTTTGTGGCCATGAACTTGCAGCACATCTACGAGCTTTTTCCAGTCCCACATGGAACTCAACGGCATGCCATTGTGAAGCTTCTTTCTGACTGGAAGTGGACTGCCAGACCTTTGCAGCCAGGACGAGGCAATTACCATCACATGTCTTGGCGTGTTGGTTCTCAGGATCCTCCACCCCTACCAGTCATGACAGGTTTCCAGAATGACATAGTCATCACACAGGTGAAGGAATTGAAACAGCCTGAGCATGAACAAACTTTCATTGCTTCTACAAAGACACAGAGACAGATCCGTGCGGCACCGGCACAACCAGTGACTCCACCTGCAATTGCAGACCCATGGCTGGAGAGAAAAGAAGATCCTTGGGCAAGATATGGCACCAAGTCGACACCTTCCTCATCGGCTGATGGCAAATCCAAACTGACTGCCATTCAAGAACAACTGCGGTCTGACATCAGCAATGACATGGCACAAAGTATGCAGACTCAAGCCAAAGAAGCAGTACAAGCGGCAGCAGCATCATTGCAGAGCGGTGCTGGACAACAAGAAACCCGCATCAAAGCACTTGAAGTGGGTCTCAATGAATTGAAAGGCCAAAATGCCCAATTCAGCACATGGTTCCAGCAGGCCGGTGAGAGATTGCAGGCTACAGAATCTACGATGGGTGCAATGCAGCAAACGCTCAACACTCATCAGAACGAGCTCCATGTCTTGGGAAGCACATTCCAATCCACCATGAAGACAGTCAAAGATGATCTGTCCTCAGAGATGAATGACTCCTTCAACAAGCAGCTCAGCCGCCTTGAGGCGCTGCTTGAGAAGAAGCAGCGTCAAGCTTGACTAGCGCAAACCGGTTCCGAGAATGGATCGACTCGGAAGCCGGGAGGTACAACAAGATCCACTCTCAGTTTTGGATGGATGCTCATGATGTTGATGGTGTTCATTACACCATCCATGGCTCTGCAGCAGCAGCACTCCTTTGCCCGGTTCTTCATCGACAGCTCGGCAGCTTTTGCTGACCGAGGTTTGGGGTCGGGGAGTTGCGGCTGCCGTGTTCCGGAGTCAAACCATTGGTCTTTTATCGGTCATGCCCCATCTTTTGTGTCTTCTTTGGCGTTTGAAAAGTCAGTTGGTGGTACAATTAGATATGGTGAGGCGCTGCACTCTGGTCCTCACATGGGTGAAATGCTGACTGTGGGCGTCAGCAATCCCACTGGCCTCAGACAAAAGGAAGACACCTTATTGGAGCTTGGCCCTGGAGTTTGGTCATTGGCTGAGACTCAACTTTCTGCAGCCACTTTCAAAACATGCTCTGCAATTTTGCGGCAGAAAAGCAGAGCTTTGAATCGAGAAGTTCGCCTACATGGAGGTGCTCCAGCCCCCTTGCGACAGGGATCTACGTGGGCTGGAAAATGGACAGGTGTTGCGGTCATGTCAGACCTGTCATCGTCCACCTTGGACGTGCCATGGCCGTTGGAACATTGGGATAGTGGGCGAGTTTTGCTCGCGCGGCATTGGGCAAATGCCATGCCTATTACCATTGGGACCATATATGGCTTTGCTCAAGGGCCAACATGGCCAAAAGCCAGGCAGCTGACTGATCAACTGCTTGAAACTTTCACCACGGAGCTGGTCCTGGGGATGAGTGGTGTCAGATTGATCATGGGGGACTTCAACCAGAACCCAGGACAATTGACACAACATCAGATCTGGATGAGACATGGCTGGCAAAATGCACAGGATATTGCTGCTCAGTTGTTCAACCATGAGGTTGTCCCGACATGTAAGGGAGCCCATGAGAGAGATCAAGTTTGGCTTTCACCGGAAGCAATCAATTTGCTGCGCAATTTGAAGGTGACAGAGGACTTCCTGGATCACTCTACAGTCTCCATCAACTTGCAAATCCCTGAGAAGGAGGTTTATGTCCATAGATGGCCAAGACCTGCCAAAATTCCATGGGAGCATATTGATACCAGCAATTGGAACCCAACCTGTTCTACCAGCTTCACATCTCAGCAAGATCCTACAGTGTTTTTGCGAAACTGGGCCCATGATTTTGAACATGCGTTAGTACAACATGCCACTGCCACTGGTGGATTCACTTTACCAAATCGGTGTCAAGGACGTGCTCAACGCCTCACCCCTGTGAAGCAGACTCTTTCTACACCAACATGCAAAGCCAGCCGTGACGGTGAAGTTCGCATCACCAACTCTATGGCTGGTACTGCAACTAGGGTTTGGTTCAAGCAGTTGAGAAGGCTTCAAAGCTTGAAACATGCAGTGCAGGCGGCAAAAGACACACCTGCCGCGATCACATACAGGATCGAGCTCTGGAATGCCATCAAGAAGTCCCAGGGCTTTGTGCCAAATTTTGATACCTGGTGGAGCTCAAGGACACCAGATTGCTGGGGTTCCTCAGACATTGCCCCAGGCAGTTCCACTCGAATCGACAGTGGTGCAGGCCATCTATGATAGCTTCTTGCTGCACTTTCGGGCTTTTGAGGCATGGCACCTCAATGAACGTTCCAGAAGCCTGAAATCAAAGTATGAGGGATCTCTTGAGGCTATCTACATGGACCTGCGCCCTGATCCACGACCGGGAGTCCAAACTCTCTGGAAAGAGGAGCACTACACCATTTTGGCTGTAGATGCGGAAAGCCAACAAGTTCATCTTGACAAGGATGTACAGCAACATGGTGATTCTGTTTGGCTTCATGATCAGCACATGCTCAATGTCATCACTCATTCTGGAGACATTTGCACAGTTTCGTCTTCAGAACATTTGATGGTTGGGGATGAAGTTACCCAGAGGATTTTTCTGACGGGCGTTTCAGACATACTCCAAGCTTTTGAAGCGCACTGGACACCAAGGTGGAGCATTCTGGCGCAAATTCCTCCAGCTGACTGGCAGCGCATTGTGGACTTTGCAGGTCACTATATGCCATCCTTCAACTTTCAGTGGGAGGAACTCAGTCTGCCTAGTTGGAGAGCCATGATCAGAAAATTCAAGCGTAAGGCAGCTCGAGGCCCTGATGGATTTTCTGGTGAAGACCTCAAGCATATGCCGGATGGATATGCTCAACCTTTGCTGGACTTGCTTCAATCCATTGAGCAAGAGGATACAGCTTGGCCTCAACAGCTGGCCTTCGGCACGGTGATCGGGCTGAGCAAACAAGATGGAGCGCATGAAGAAGGTCACTTCAGACCGATCACCTTGTTTCCAACAATTTACAGAGCCTGGGCAAGACTGCGCACAAAGCAGATGATTTTGCAGATGTCCAAGTATATTCCACCTGAAGCACTGGGATTTCTACCACAAAGAGAAACCACCGAAGTATGGATGATGTTGCAGGCACAAATCGAGTTGATGGTTCAGATGCACATGGACTATGCTGGACTTTCTACAGATTTGAAACGTGCTTTCAACCACATAGGCAGGAACCAAGTTTTCCTGATTGCGAGGCATGTTGGATTGCCACACCAACTGTTGAGGCCTTGGCAGAAATTTCTCAACAACTTTGTGCGTAGATTTGATGTGCATGGATGTTTGGGCACGGCACTTACGTCGTCATCAGGTTTTCCAGAGGGATGCCCTCTGTCAATTCTGGCTATGCTCAATGTTAACTGGTGTTACCACATTTACATGCGAGCGTTTTGTCCAACAGTGGTTGCATACAGTTTTGTAGACAACCTTACTTTAGCAGCACGAGATGCACTTGCAGTGATCCATGCTTTTTTTGCTCTACAGTCTGTTTGCCTGCTATTTGGCCTGATGACGGATGCATCTAAGACGTACGTATGGGCATTGTCTAAGTCATCCAGGGCATTGATTGGACAGCTGGGATTTGAATGTGTCACTGATGCAAGTGAACTTGGTGGTGCAATGACATTTGGCCGCAGTCGGCGAACTCGATTGTTACGCCAACGAGGTTCCAAATTGCATGCCAGATGGACGAAGTTGAGACGCTCCCAAGCACCTGGACCACAGAAAATGTCAGTGCTATCTAAGGTGTTTTGGCCTCAAGCTCTGCACGGCTCAGCCAACTGTCTCATTGCTGAGACTTACCCCATGGAACTGAGACGTGAAGCCACCAAAGCACTTGGTATCAATGGAGCAGGAGTCAATCCAGTTTTACGCTTATCACTTGCGGATGACATGCGTAGTGACCCAAGTTATTACCAACTCCATCTCTGCCTTTCGACTTTCAGACGTATGCTGCAGAAAAGCCCTGATTTGCTTACTATGTGGCGAATATGGATGAGCAATTATGATGGGCATCTTATTCCTGGGCCCTTTTCCAAACTTATGCAGTGCTTTCAGATGATTGGTTGGTCAGTCATTGACCCACCGATGGTAGCTGATCATGAAGGTTTGTCATGGAACTTGATGTATCTGGACAATAAAACCCTGAACACTGTTTTGGAAGATGCCTGGCTTCAGTACGTTGCAGCGGGTGTTCGTCACAAGACGATGTCTGATTTGCGGGGCATGGATGGTTTCCTTACGAAGTTGGGCAGCACTAAGCTGTCTACTCTGGATAGAGCACGTCTCGCAGCTCTGCACTCAGGAGCATTTATCAGCAGATATGAACACTCCAAGTATGACACTGAAAAAACACCAATGTGTGCACTTTGTCAACTGGAAGATGATCGTTTGCACTGGCTTGTCTGCCCGCGGTTCCATCACATTCGTTGCTCTATTCCGGACTGGTGCCCCGATAATGTGGAGCTGCCCAGATGCACTTTGCAGCATCTACTGGTCCCACGGCAGGACGTGATGACTGAGTGGCGAGCGCTCTTGAGTGCACCGGAGGAAGATGGCATATCTTTTTTTGTTCCTGCCCCCACAACTGGTTTCCAACACTTGTTTTTAGATGGTTCTTGTATTCAAGATTTGTTTCCTGTGCTGAATAGGGCTGCATGGGGTGTTGTTAGTGCCACAATGGAACAAGTGGTTGCCATGAGCCACCTAAAAGGGTCACACAAACCATAGACAGAGCCGAGCTGACTGCGCTGATTGCAGCGCTTCACTGGACTTCTGGCACTGAATTGGAGGTATGCCTTTGGTCAGACTCTCAATCCACGATAGCGGTGGCTGAGTTTATTCAACGGCATCACATGCTACCGGATGGGGTAGAGAATGCGGATCTTTGGGTTCAAGTCCTTGACCTTTTACAAGACAGGGGCACACTATTCACTGGTTTTCGCTGGATTCCTTCACATCTCCCTGCGGAGGTTGCCGAGGACTCTTTTGAGGAATGGGTCATCAAGTGGAATGATGCAGCAGACAGGCTTGCAGTGTTTGCCAATACTGCTCGTCCTCTGGAACAACGCCATTGTCTTGTTCGGGCACAGGCGATTCTTTCTGGTTGGGCCAAGAGGCTCAGACAACTGCAGCAGTTTTACTTCCAGGTGGCAGAATTCACAGGAGATGAAGAGGCGTTACCAGACCATGTTAGTGTTGTTTCCTCCGAATCTGAAAATGATGGGCTCTGGTTCTCATGGGCAGACTCACTACCCATCAACTGGAAGGTACAATGTCAGCATGGTGGCAAGAAGGTGCCAGGAGACTTTTTGGTCTCTGTCGTGGAGTGGGTTTGCGCTGCTGAAAGACTTGAAGGAACCGTCAGAGAAATCAACGAAGTTGAATTAGTTTTTGCATTTTTGCTGGATAGGGAATTCAAGTTCCCCTTCTCAATTGATGGTTCGTTGAAGCTGTGCATGCGTTGTCCAGATTCTTTGTTTCAACAACCAACACTTGCAATGATGCTTAGGCCAGTTCAGTATGCTTTGGCTGAACTGCACAAGCTTTTTCCACATGTTGTGATGCAGACAGTGCCACTGAACCGGGTATCCCTGGGTTTGTACAAGAAATTTGCCGGTCTGAGAATCCATATTCCAGACGATTTGTGGTCACTTGTCCAATCACGTGTACAATCTTTTACAGCTACTAGAGCTGTGCGAAGGGCATGTGACTTGGCTCGCCCGGCCTAAGACAAGGACTTGTTGCGGCCGCACTGCATTGCCGTGCGTCGCAGCACCCAAATCAGTCCGAGCTATATATATAGTCAGATGGGTGACCAGCATTTTTAATAGGGACTAAGTGGAAGTAACTTCAACGAGTTTTTCTGGAAGCTGAGATGAGATGATCCTGGACATTGGGAGCCATGGCTAGTCATACCCTCGCCCCTAAGCATTGGATGAACCCAATCTGTGGATGACATCCATATTTGCCCAGACTCTCGAAAAAAATCCTGGACCTTACGATTCACCACCCAAAAAAAGTCCAAGACTTTGATTGTAAACATGTTTTGCTAGATTTTCTTAGATTTTTTGGGTAGTTTTCATATCCCACATCCCATATCCATTCTTAGAAACGGCGGAGGTTTCTTCTCGTGCCTCTTCACCTTGCTGAACAACGATTGGTACATGGGCATGGTCTTGCCGGGCTTGGCAGGTGCCTTGCTGCTGCTGCTGGGCCAATTCGTTCCTGAGTCTCCACGTTTCCTGATGGCGCCTTGGAGTCACGTCGGAGAGAGTTGGTGGCTTTTTTGGGGCTTGACATATCTTGAAAATGGTTGAAATATGGCATTTTTAAGTTTTTTTTGGGGTTGAAATCATGTTGAAATATGGGTTCGTCTGAAATTGTGAAGCCACAAATCTACAGATGAATCATTATTTTGATTTATTTTGAGTATGGCCGGGACAGGGGGTAGGGGACACACCCATATTGAAATGTCAAGAGAAAAAATTGATCCAACTCACTGCTTGCACGGGGGCGCACAGTAGGGCTGTGATGATCAGCTACCAGAGACGTTAAAAAAAGGAACACTTTCCGAGATATGTTTATATTGCGTACGCACATGCATACATATGTCATATATTATATATATGTATGTATAGTATAATATGTATATATATATGTATATATACATGTATATGTATATATATATTGTGAATTGTACAGATATCCAAAGGGGTTCCCAGGTCCTTTCAGTCAAACACTGCCTTCCAGTGAACCGCCATCCTTCAGGGCACAACCAATTCATGCCGCAGACACATATGGGCTGAGGCAGCCCTTGGGCAGGCGGGAGGGCTTGTGCTTGAGCCATTTGCATTGCCGTGGACGGCATAGCTGGTGAAGCTCATTTGGAGCTTGGTTTGGCAAAGCTCACCAGAGCTTGGAAACAACATTGCTCACCCGAGCATCCAAACCGAAGACCTTGGTCTGGCGTGGTGAAAAAGGGATTGGCCGATCCTTTTGGTGCTGGACGCTTTTGTGAAGGGTTCTGCAACAGGCTGCCATTGTGACACCAATCACATTGGTAGCGGAGCCACCTTTGCTCCAGGGGGTTCGTGGAACTCTTTTACAAGCTGGCCTGGTTGTAGCAGTTCGCACCCGAGCCTGAGACATGTCCGAAGCATCCGACGGAAAATCAGCATCCGATTCACAGGTGCCCACACAGCTGACCTCTTTAGTCCCTCAATTTGATCCGGCCCAACATGACCTTGAGCAATACTCTCAGAAAGTTGAGCTGCTGGCCAACATCTGGCCTGCCAACAAACTGGACGAGCTCGTGACCCGCTTGATCTTAGGAACGAGTGGAGCAGCTTTCCAGAAGCTCCAGTTGCAGAAAGATGAACTGATGGTAGGAGATAAATCTGGAGTTGAAAAGCTGGTGACGATTTTGGGCGGTCATTGGGGTAAAGTGTCACTGGAACGCAAGTACGAGATCTTTGAGAAGGCCGTTTTCAGATGCACACAGCGACAGGACGAGTCAAATGATTCATTCCTGGCACGTGCTGACATTCTTTGGACAGAACTGATAGCCAGTAAGATTTCTTTAGAAGAACTTCAAGCATACGTGGTTCTCCGTGGGAGTCTTCTCTCAGCCGAAGACAAAAAACGTGTGATCCTGGAAAGTGAGGCTACTAAGGCAGGTACGTTGAACATGGAGAAGGTCACCACTTCAGTCCGTATGCTGGGATCGGGGTTCTTTCACGATTTCACAGGTGTCAAAAGGTCCAAAGGAAAGGTATACGATGCTCATGCTTTTGTCGCTGAGGAATGGGACGATTCAGAAAGCACTTACAATGTTGATGATTGGAACGAGGATGAGATGGTTGAGAATCTAGCCAATGAAGGTGATGAAGATGCAGTCCTGGTTTGTGAGTACGAAAGTGCCATGCAAGATGCAGTCCAGGAAGACGAAAGTCTGGCAGCCACCTTCAATGCTTACACAGATGCCCGTAAGCGCTTAAGTGAGCGCTTCCGCAACCGTGGATTCTGGCCCACCAGTGGTTCCAAGGGAAAAGGCAAAGGTCACAAAGGCCGTGGAAAATCCCCGGCAAAGGGGAATTTTGGCAACCGAAAGAGTTTGCAGCAGCGCATTCTGGAATCCAACTGCCGTCACTGCGGCCGCAAAGGCCATTGGCGAGCAGAATGTCCCGAGAGAAGCCGTGGTTCAAACTCAGCTACTGCCAATTCAGCTCCAACAATGGCCACAGTGACCATGATCGAGGATCATACTTCTGAAGGCACTTTGCCTCTGGAGTTTGTGCACCTGCCGGAGATTCACGAAAACACGTTGGATGCCACCAGACAGCAATCAGCCTATGTGTCAGTACATGGGGTTAATAACTTTGGGGTAAATCATAAGGTTAACCTGGGGAATAAGGATAACCAATTGGGGAAAAGTCGAATCATCCGAAAGGTTGAAGAACGACTAGGGTTTCCACCGTCATGCACTCGACCCAGGAGTGAGCAAGCAAGACCAATGCAGTCCGATGACAAGTTTCATCCCGCATGTCCTGAGCCAGCCATGACCACCAAGCTCGCAACAGTTGAGCCAGTGTTTTTTGCATCACAGGGAGCCTTAGGCATCCTGGACTCAGGTGCAACGAAGACCGTGATGGGAAGCCAGTTGCTCTCAGATTTTCTGAGAAATTTGCATCCGAGGGTTCGCCGACAGGTGAAACGGTGTAAATGTGAAGTGACTTTCAAGTTTGGGAACCAAGGAACACTCGACAGTCAGCATGCATTGGTTATTCCAATTGAGAAGTTAGGCTTAAAGATAGCAATAGTACCTGGGGGGACTCCACTTTTGCTTTCCAACACGTTGCTTAGAACTCTGAAGGCAACCCTGGATATCGAGCAGCAAGTGTTGCACAGCCCATTCCTTGGAAGACCAATCCAACTGAATCTGAATACTCGAGGTTTGTTTCTGATTGATGTTAACGAACTTTCCTTGGCTTCCAATGGGAAAATGCCTGCTGCTGAAACGTTCGTGCATGAGACCTTGGATGCGAAGACAATCCGAGAAACAAAACAGCCGAGAGCCCAACAGGTGTCACTAACATGTCAGCCAAAGCCAACTGTTTTGCAGTCAAGGGATGAGCGAGTTTGCACAGAGGGTTTCACAGTACCATGTACCAAACATGCCATGAGAAAAACCGAGGAATCTTCACCACACAACAGTGCCAATGAACACTCCAAGCCAGTTGCCACAGTGAAACACGACCATAAAACAGTCAAGAATGAAAACATCAGAGGTGAAAAGGGTTTGTCCCTACTAGCAAATGAAACAAAGAGCAGTCACCATGAGGAAGACTCAAATGAACAGCAGCCGCTGTTGATCGCAAACACGGAGTGTCCTGACCCAGATCGTTTCCTGCAGACACCTCATGTCGCCGACCGAACGCCTGAGCCGTTTAGCCAAGACACAGACCGAGGAAGACTCGATGATGTCTTTCAAGGCCATGACACTGGACGAGATGGGACAGACTCCCATCACGTTTGGCAAAGCTCATGTGGGCAAGAATTTCATGGAAATTTGGACTGTGGAAAAACAATGGCTGATGTGGTTCACCAAGACCTACGCCTCATCGAGCAAAACAGATCACATGAAGCTGTTGCACTACACGGAGTTAATGGTGAGCCAAGCCGAGACAGAAGCCGAGAGCGATCAACAGCAAATGCCACTGATGCAGCCGCACCCCAAGCCCAAAGCCAAAGGCAAAGCATCCAATCCGCCGGAGATTCCGATGCCAGAGATGTTCGAGGCAGAACCATGGATGGAATCCGAACTGGTGTATGTGCCGCCAAGCCTCCAACAGAGGAGCTCACAGTGCTGCAGGATCGCATGTCAAGTCTGGAGGGAGCCATGACCGAGATCCTCAATCACCTTCGCCAAGGATGAATGCTGAGCACTGGGCCCAAGGTTTGAAACTTGCAGGAGATGTTGACGCCGATGAATCTCACATTCATTTCACATGCCAATCCGAACTTCAAATTTCATTTCAAGAACTTGTCAAACAAATCACGAAGGAATTTCAGATTGTAGAACAGACAACACCAGATCAGCGTCGACAGAGACTTCACCTACTAGAAGTGTTCTGCAGTTCCAAGAGCGAGCTCACCAAACAAGCCACCAACATGGGATATCGTGCCAAACGTTTTGGATTTCAAGAGGGAGACCTTTCGTGTCCTGAGGGGAGAAGAAAACTGTTTCAAATTGTTTGCCAAGAAACGCCCAAGAACGTGTGGTATAGTCCAACTTGTGGACCATGGAGCTCGTGGAACAATCTGAATGCAAGCCGCTCGGTTGAGGCTTTTGATCAGATACACCAGCAGAGAGTACAGCACTTGTACCAGCTAGCAATGGGAATTGTTCTTTGCCGTGTACAGGTTGCAAGAAAGCAACATTTTCACTGGGAACAGCCACGTAGATCACTGATGTTCAGGACTCCTCTACTGCGTGAAGTGTATGATCACACTGCGAGTGCCACATTTGATATGTGCAAGGTTGGACAGCTCCGGGATCCAGAAAACCAATTCTTGATTCAAAAGGGGTTAGAAGTTCGTACCACGTCACATGAGCTATACAGTCAACTACATGGTAGGTACTGCAATCATGATCATCAACATCAAGTCCTGGAAGGAACAGTAGTCCACAATGGTATCCGAAAGAATCGTACTGAGTTCTCTGAACTGTATCCCAGGAAATTTGCCAGGTATGTGTCCAAAATCCTATGCAAAGCAAAGACCAGTCCATGCCATAGTCATACGGTTTTGGATCTGTCCAATACGTTTGCAACAACCACCAAGCGGCAATCAATGACCAGCCAAAACGCTGGTGCACGAGATTCCAAGAGAATCAAGGTTCAACATGCGAAACTGATCGAACCCTGTCAGATGCCCAAGAAGCGAAGGAGACTGAACAGACCCACCCCCGATGATCAGGGTAATAAAGATCTCAGTAAGGACATCGTGGAGAAGGTAAAGGGGATTCTTCCAAGAGTAGGGAAAACGGAAATTCATGACTCAGACGTCATTGCCAACCTGCAGAAACTGTTTGATGACAAGAAAGTGGTTCGGGTCATAGCATGCAAAGGGACAGAACGCACCATCCCTCCTCCACAGGGCCTACTTGCCGAAGAAGCACCATTCCGTAGAGCACTGATTGTACAGAGAGGTGATCACCAAATCAAGGTTGAGGACCAGTGGGAGGAATGGGGCGAGCTTGCCCAAAGGCAACTGGTGAGAAGCCTTGTCCCGTGCCATGTAAATATAACAGTTTTCGCATGCAATCCATCCGTAGACCCTGTCAGACCTGTCAGCAACCAATTCACGGAGAACCTGCAATCCCCGGTCTCGGACAGACCAATGCATGCACCAGGTATCTCTGTCAATACACCGCTGCCAGCCGAAAGGACACTTGACGCGTCAGCCGACATGGGTTCCTCAAAAGGAAGTGACAGTTTTCCAGAAGTGACAGAAAGTGTTGATCTTGATAACCAAGATAAATATCAAGGTCCTCGATTCAATGCACTCTCAAGTGAAGAACGCAAACTTCTGTTGAGACTTCATAGAAACTTGGGGCACCCATCAAGCCAAGTGTTGTCACAAGTGCTACGCAACCAAGGGTATCCTAGCCACATGATCCAAGGGCTGCACGACATGACATGTTCGACTGGCAAGCAGCACCAGAATCCCAAAATCCAAAGACCAGCAACCTTGAAGCAAGAGCTGGATTTCGGTGACAAAGTATCAGTAGATGGAACACGTGGACCAACGAGAATGGTAAGACATTCCATTACTAACACTTTTTGGATCATGGCACCAATTACCACACTGCGGTAATTGCACCGAATCGAACGACCGAGAAGGCCATTGAAAAGCTGACAATAGGATGGCTTTCATGGGCAGGACCACCAAATGAGTTCATCGCCGATTCTGCAACTGAGTTCAACAATGAAGTGTTCGGGAAGTTTCTGCAACAGTTCAATACCAAGGGTATCATAATTCCCCCTGAAGCGCACTGGCAATTATCCAAATCTGAAAGACACGGGGATATCCTACAACACATGCTGACCAAGTTTGAGGACGATTTTCCCATTGAGACCTACGCTGATTTGCAGAATGCCCTGACCAAGAGCACTTCCGCCAAGAATGCCTGCAGCCTCCGCCATGGGTTCTCACCAGAGGTGCTGGTGTTTGGTAAAGGCATAAAGGTTCCAGGTTCGGTAACTAGCGATGATGAACTCCCAGCTCATATCCTTGCAAATGAAGAAAGTGGACATGGGCTCAGGTTCAGAACCCAGCTGGCCATGCGTGAAAGTGCCCGAAAAGCATTTTACTCAGCAGACAACAGTGCTGCACTTCGCAGAGCAGCTTTGCGAAGAGATCGACCAGACAGGGGAAATTATCAACCAGGAGAGTGGATCATGTTTTGGAGGTCAAATGAAAATCAAAAGGGGTGGGTAGGACCAGCCAAAGTGGTTCAACAAGATGGTCGATCCTCAGTCTTTTGCTTGTACCTGGGAAATCTCATCAGAGCCGCTCCAGAGCACATTCGGCCAGTGAGTGCAGTCGAAGCACAGCTCATAAAAGATCCACATCCAGAAGTATCCGACATGCTTCAGGAATCATCCAGAACAGAGCACAGGGAAAACCATACAATGACACCAATTTCCATTCCCACGAGTCAAGAAGTGCAACCGACAGTTTCAACAGCAGATCAACAAAACCCAGTGACCATACCAACAACACAAAGTGAATCTAGCCAACAACCAGATCAAGAACCTGAAATGGAAAATACACCAACTGAGAACATTCATCAAGAGCTCAGAAATGCTATTGAAACACCTGTGCCAGAGACGGATGATGAACTGCTGTGTGATCATTTGATCTGCACCGATGCCGAGACGTTCCTGACTTGCGAAGCTGAAGAGAACCTTGCCTGGCGTTTAGAGCTGAACGTGCCCACTGAATACCAAGAGACAACATCAATTCCAATCGATGACATAATACTCCTTGCCACCAACCAAAAGAAACAACGAACAGAAGTAAAACTCAGCCAACTCACCCCGGAAGAACGCGAAGAGTTCGAAAAGGCCAAAACGACAGAAGTCAACAATTGGTTGCAAACGGGAACCGTTTGCAAAGCACTGCGGTCAAGCCTATCTCCAGAGCAAGTATTGAGATGCAGATGGATTCATGTCTGGAAACCAATTGAAGACAAAGCTGAACAAGAAAAACAGAACAAAACACGAAAGGCAAAATCCAGACTGGTGGTGTTGGGTTACATGGACCCAGAACTAGAGACAATACCACGGGATAGTCCAACACTAGGCCGCCAGTCCAGAATGCTTATCCTCCAATTGATTTCATCAATGAAATGGATCCTGACTTCGTTTGACATAAAGGCAGCATTCCTCCAAGGGAAAACTCAGGAGGGCCGGAAAATTGGTTTGGAACCTGTCCCTGAACTAGCAAGAGCAATGAAGCTCAAGGAAAACGAAATATGCCGACTTGAGAAATCAGCATATGGTCTCATAGATGCCCCATTCTTATGGTTTCAAGAATTGGATCGCACCCTGAGAAAACTTTCCTTTGTGCCTTCACCATTTGACCCATGCGTATATCTCTTATGCAAAAGTGGTTCTGAGACACCATCTGGGATCATAGGGATGTCGATGATGGTCTCTGCGGCGGAGATGGATATTTCATGGAACAACTGAACAAACTAGAGAAAACCTTTTCCTTTGGATCCAAAAGATCTCAAAATTTTGTCTTCACAGGGATTGAGAGGACCCAACTACAAGACAGCACGATCGTACTTTCCCAAGAAAAATATGTGACAAAAATTGAGCCAATCCATATCCAAAGTGAACGAAAGGTACAACCTGAACTTTCCATCAATGCAGAAGAAAAGTTGGCTCTTCGGGCCATCATAGGTTCGCTCCAATACGCTGCAGTCAACACACGACCTGACCTATCAAGCCGATTGAGCCATTTGCAAAGTGCAATCAACACCGCCACCATCAATACACTGATTGAAGCAAACAAGACCTTACACGAAGCCAAACGTCACAAAGACACAAAAATCAAAATTCAGCCAATTTCCATTCAACAGCTCAGGTTCCTTGCGTTTTCAGATGCATCATTCTCATCACCAAAACAACCAGACTCACATTCAGGATCAATCATCATGGCCACTCACTCCAATATCACCCAAAACTACTCATGCCCAGTCAATGCCATCAGCTGGGGATGCAAAAAGATACAGAAAGTAGTCGTGAGCACACTTTCCGCCGAGACGATGTCCCTAAATGCAACACTGGATCAGCTATCATGGATTCGCCTTTTTTGGGGTTGGCTACTTAATCCAAATCTCAATTGGAAACGTCCAAAGGAAACTTTGAATAACCTCCCAACTACAATCGCAGCTCCCACATTTAAACCCATAGAACCCTCAATTGCAGTTACTGATTGTAAATCACTTTATGATCTTGTAACTCGTACAGAACCACCAAGTTGCCAGGAGTACAGAACACAGTTGTTGGCAAGATCCATAAAGGATCTCCTCAGTGAAGGCATAACGCTCAGGTGGGTTCACAGCGGTGCACAATTGGCAGACGCCCTGACCAAAGTGATGCAAGCCACTTTCCTGCGTCAAACGCTGGAACTGGGAACCTACAAACTCCATGATGAACATGCCATTCTCAAAGATCGGGCTTCAGCTCGCAGCCGGATGCAATGGTTGCAGTCAAGTGCGTCCGAGGCAGAAAAGACATGATGTTGAAGTTTTGGGAGTGTGAATTGTACAGATATCCAAAGGGGTTCCCAGGTCCTTTCAGTCAAACACTGCCTTCCAGTGAACCGCCATCCTTCAGGGCACAGCCAATTCATGCCGCAGACACATATGGGCTGAGGCAGCCCTTGGGCAGGCGGGAGGGCTTGTGCTTGAGCCATTTGCATTGCCGTGGACGGCATAGCTGGTGAAGCTCATTTGGAGCTTGGTTTGGCAAAGCTCACCAGAGCTTGGAAACAACATTGCTCACCCGAGCATCCAAACCGAAGACCTTGGTCTGGCGTGGTGAAAAAGGGATTGGCCGATCCTTTTGGTGCTGGACGCTTTTGTGAAGGGTTCTGCAACAGGCTGCCATTGTGACACCAATCACAATATATATATATATATTAAATTATACATACTAGTATACATACATATGACTACTGAATATGCGCATCTTTTCTCCGTACAGGCGCGTGCCAGATTTTTCATGCCCAATTTTCTTGGACTTGAATGTGCTTGATGGTTAGTTGACTGAAGCAGCAAAACGGGAATAAAACCATCCTTTCATCGTGCTTTCCACATGTTTTAGGTGAGTTGCAGGGCTTCATTTTGGTTACATGCACACTTAAAATGGATGTCAATTGGCCAGATATTTGATGATTTTTTGATGATGCTTGGTCCCTTTGCCCAAATCAAACCATATCAACATACCCTAGACTGGCCATAAGTTTGAAATGTTTCAGGGAACATGTCGAGGAACCCTTGTATTTCATAGGGAAAACATGAGAAACCCCACCCACCCCGTGGGTTTCGGTGCCCAGGAGCAGGCCCTCCGCAGCAAGGGCATCGAGGCCGCGACGGTGCTGGGCACAGGAGCTCTGAAGCGACTGAGACATGGCGATGTGCGGCCGGAGGTGACGGAGATTTTGTCGCAGATCAAGATGGAGATGAAGTGTGACTTGGAACTTTTTCCAGAGTTTGGCAAAGATTCGATTGAGATTGGGCAGTTGGGCGAAAAATCATGAAACATCCAGAGACATTTGAGTTGGGACTCTAACTTATAGCCTTGTTGGATGGTTCTTGGATTCTGTTACTTTTAAGTGTATCGATGTTTCAACTTGACTATGATTTTCGAGGTTTCTTGGATGGGATGAACATCGTTCCATGGTGCATCCCTTCCCAGGTGAACCTGTGAGCTTCCGGGGCCTCTTCAAGAAGCCCAACTTGCGCAAACGGGTTCTTCATTGCAAAATAACATATATGTTTTTGCTTGGTGCTCCATGTCCATAAACATAATATATGTACATGTAGAATCATGTAGATATGTCCTGTCCATAAACATAGTAATACTTAATAATTATTTCCTGTCCATAAACACATATATATATATAACATTATATAACTCTATATATATGTACATATATACTCTAGACTCTAGACTATAAATATATAGGATGATGATCCCAACAAACTGACATCTTTTTTCAGGATATCATGGGACGGTTGAACCCCCCCAAGGTGCTCATCGCTTGCGCGTTGGTGGTTGGACAACAAACCACTGGTGTGAACGCCTTCTTGGGCTATGCGGCAACTTTGTTCAAACACTGTGGCATCGAAGATCCCATCAAATTCAACTCGATCTTCAACAGTGTCTTGGTTACCCTCTGGTAAACGTTTACATAACTATGGAAATTCACCATGCTATTAATGGGAAAACTCACTATTTTGACTGAGCCATTTTCAATAGCTACGTTGAATTAGAGTATGACTATTGACTTTCGAGTGACAAAACAAGTGACTATAAGTTATGAACTAACCAGATCTAGTGACTATAAGTTATGACTCGATTTTCTGTTCGTGAAAAATAGTGTCTGGGCGCTATTTCTTCATGATTGGCATCTGAACATGAGCGACAGACACTGATGTTTTTTTTGCTGATAAGCATGTAATGTTGGCCAATACCACCAGTGGTGACAGGCTGACCGGAGATATCATGTATGGATATATGAAGGACGGTCATACCTCCGTTACGAGTGGTTTATGCTCCGTAAATTTATGTGTTGTGGCTTCAAAATTCCATAATTCCATATAGTTCCATCCTCCACCATTTAGGAGATATCTATAGATATCTTTAATATTCCACCATTTAGGATGATTGTTGGTAAAAACGAGATCCAAGGTATCATGATCTTCGGCTGCGTGGCTGGATTGCTGTTGATCGACTCCAAATACGGGGGCCGTCGCAGCCAGCTGCTGCTGGGGACGTTGATGATGGGCCCACCGCTGGTGGTGGCAGCTGTGGCACTGAAGTTTGGCTGGCCGTGGCTGACCATGTGCACCTGAGCAGTGATCAGAACTGATCCTGGTGGATACTCTCCGGTTAAGATACAAAATGATACACAAAACTATGGAACATCGCCATGTTTCAGAGGTAAATCAACGAGCTAAATGGTATTCAATGGCCATTTTCAACAGCTATGTTAAGTTACCTGGGAGTAGATAAATATCCCATCCTGATGTTAAAACACCTCTGTGCCGTCTAGAGTCTCATTGTATACCCATTCTGGGGGATGGCCCTCCATAACCCATGAATATCATGGCTTTTCCTGTGGCCACTGTTGTTTTTAAACGCGTTGAAAAAAACTACACTTAAGTAAATCTTAATTATCCAAATGAGCCAAGTGTAGGTCACTGGATCTCCCATAATAAATCTCCCCCTATGGATCCGAGGTATGGTGGTGCTCTATGGCGTGGGCTTTCAATTTGCCTGGGGCACTATACCTTGGATATACCCAGCGGAACTCTTTTCCATGTCCGAGAAGGGACTCCTGGATGACTCCGGGGATTTGGGCCTGGCCGGGGATGTTTTCATGTTAGAAGGAGAAGATTCAGCTCAAAATTGGGGAATCCGTATAGGAATCCCATCACCGATATTTCAGACCTTGAGAATTGCCCATCCCAACCACTTCAACCAACCCCCAAAAAAAACCTCCAGGGGCGCACGCACGATCCCAGGATCCGCAGTCTCACTGGCCGTGGGGGTGAACTATGTGGCCAATGCGCTGGTTGTGTACGTGACGCCGAGCTTCATGAGCTGGTCAACGGTAGGGACCTTGCGACTGGGTTTTCGATGTTGAGTGATGATGTGTTTTTTTTTGGGTTGGTGCCCAGAAATTGGGGGAATTCTGTGATGTTTTTGAGTTGATTCCCCCAAAAAAGGTAGGGGAACTTTGGGGCCTCACAGAGTCTGATGATTCTGATTCCCCCGAGTTTATTTAAACAAAAATAGGGATCTTTTAGGGCTATTAAAGGGTAATAATATATTATAATATATCTATAGATGCTGGTGTTTAATATATTATACATATACTAAAGGGTTTATATATACCTGGATTTTTTTAAAATATAGCCAGCACATAGCACATTCCACCACCCAGTGTGCCAGGTTGGTGTTCGGAGCTTTGAATCTGCTGAATGCCATCTTTGTACTTCTGTTCATCAAGGAGACCAAAGGAGTCTCCTTGGAAGTGATCCCCGATCTCTTCGGTGAGCGTCTCGACGAAAGTCTCGAAGCCGAGCCGTGGCCCGGAGCCTATGGAAAGGCGAAAGCCAGGGAAAGGCAAAAAAGGTTGGGAATTTGGCTGGTGAATGGAGGGGATGAACTTGGTTTGATATTGTTGGATGTTAAATGATGTTAAAAATCATTGTTTTCTGTGATTTCCCCCTTAACGCAAGCCGTGGACAAGCTTTCGAGATGGTGTTCACAGATTCTGGGGAAGGTTCGTCTTGAAAACCTTGGAATTCAGTATGAGACAATTTTCTGATAAGTGACCATGTCCATTTTTCTTGACTTGAAACGACGGGATGAAGCAAGGTTGCTTTCCATGACCCGGATGAGGTTGAAGAATCTGGTGAAGAATCTGGTTCAGATTCTGATTCATCATTGTGTAACAATTGGTTCATATGTATAATCGCTTATTAATTAAGCATAGTAATAGCCAACCATGTTAATTAGGCATATTATATATAATTGTTCATCGTGTTCCATTTAAATAGTTTTAAATCTTACCCTCTGGTTCTCTAACATAGCTATGGAAAATCACAATCTTTAATGGGTAAATCGGTAAATCATTTTTTTGATCACCAGAGGGTATATCCACATTTATTCCACTTAAATGATGGAGATCTCAAATGATTTGAAGAATCTGTTTTTTCGAATCTGATTCATCAGAATGTTCCCAAGAAAACAGGTTGGTAAAAAAATCAATCGTTAAAAAATCCCCATTCTCCCCATATACTTTCCAGAACTCCAACTAGCGCACAGCTCGGTGCACACGGACTAGGAGCTGATTGGATTGATGGACCAGGGGTGAGGGATCCTGGGATATCCGGAGATCCTCCGGAGATCGGGAGAGACATGGAGAGACCCGGTAGCTGAGCGAGCACCATGAATTGGGGGATGGTCATAGCTCCCAAAAAAACGGGATGGATCTGGATTTATAGTGGCCAGTATGTCTGCGGATTCCCATGGGATGGATGATCACAATTTTTAAAACTGCCATGGTGAAGGTGGCACCTGTGGTGAAAAAACTTGTTACAACTGGGCAAAATCTGCTTAAAAAAGAAGCAACTGACATGATCTAAAATGTAGTTGTGCCAAGCAAAGCATTTGGGTTTAATCAGGTACCAACCAGGTTTTGAACCATACATGACACATGCACCATGAAAACACGATAGAACAAGCGTTTTGGCCAGATTTGACATCACATCATCCACACTTTGATGGTTCTGTAGCAGGAAACCCTGTGCTCCTTTGGCACCTTTGAGTGGCATGCCACTCATGAAAGAGACCCTTTTCTTCAGTTGGGAAATTCCGTTAGAGAAATTCAGTTTCGGCCAGAGTCAGAGACTTCCCAGAGATCAGTCCATCGACTCAGTCCCCAACGACGGCCCCAACGTGTCAGGCTCCCTTTGGTGGACTTCTTCCTGAGAGTTGGGGGCCCAGTGGGAAAAATTCACCTTTTGGAAAGCCATGGTTTCGATGGGGGGGTCATCATCGAAGTTTCCCTGGTGGATTTAATGAGAACATCATCTAACAATAGAGGTTTCTAGCTGGGAAAATCAGCTATACATGGAGGTTTCATGAGGTTTCTAAGGTTTCACTACGGTTTCTAGCTGGGAACATCATCTGGCTAACCGTAAAAAATATAATAAAATATATAGAAAATAATGGGACATCACCGTAATACATGGAGGTTTTATCATATCTATAAATGCTGGATTTTACATTGCCATCTTGGCTTTTTGTTGGGGAGCCACGGGATCGCAGCGCTGAGGTCCTTGCAATCTTTGACCAAGAGGTGATCAGCGATGAAGTGCAACGGAGCAATGAGGTGACGACGGGCCCCAGTCGATAGCGGCTAGCGTGCGAAGTCAGTTGCCTAAGAAAGTGGCTGAATGAACTATGGCAACTATGGCAACTATGGTAGATACAACAGTTATCTTAGATCTATAGTCTATAGATATCTATAGTGTCCTCTAGTTGATGTTTTTTTTTAACCAACATTCACATCAGTGCGGGTCTCACCAACGGTTTAAGCATGATTTGGCATCAGACACATTTGAAAAAATGGGTTCGGCTCAGCCATGGAATGATATGGTGATATCGGGAATGGGGGTATCTGATGAAGATGTAACCTCTGGTAAACGTTAACAAAAAACTATGGAAAATCACAATTTTTAATGGGAAAATCCACTATAAATGGCCATTTTCAATAGCTATGTTAGTTTACCAGAGGGTATATCAAACCATGGAATGATATGGAAGGTGTTTCACCCGCAAAAGATGAATGGGAATTTTGGTCGTAGGGCCTCCGAAGCAACCCTTGACCCTGCCATGATCTATTGGGATCGAAAGACAGTTTTCCAAAATTGGGATGAGCTATTCACATCTATTCTCAGGGTCTATGTCAGTTGCGTCATCTTTCAATAGTCGGGTTCAACCACAAACAAACCCAAAACATGGTTTAACCATCAAACAACACTGGATAAGGGGTCACCATTTTTTTGGAATGATGTTCCATGATGATCTCTATACAGATACATGCACAACGTATGAATCATATATTCTTCAATTTATGGATGTTGGTTTATAAACCTCATTAACTATAGGATACTATGGGATTAAATGACCAGAAACCATAGTTAACCCATGTTAACCAATAGTTATGCTATTATAAACCAACTTTGCTATCTTTAGCCTCTCTATATCAATCTTTTTCAACGCCAGGATCGCCAAAGAAGTGGGGGGAACCCAGACTGTCAGCAACAGCTGAGCCCTTGGGGAAGAACCTCAGTTGTCACATAGCTACTGTGTTTGATTATATGGTGGGTAAAACAATGTCATAAACTTTCATAAACCATCCCCCAAATCACCATGTTTATAGGTGGTATGCTTACCATTCCCAAATCATTGTGGTTTATGGTACCCGCATTATGAATATAACATATACACAGATCTATACAGATCTCATGAACATTTCTTTGTTCAAAGCTTTGTTCTACCCTCTGGTAAATAAACATAGACCCTGAAAATAACCTATTTTTAATGGAAACTAGTCTTCCAACCCCTATCTGCCAGGGTCTATGTTAATTTACTGGAGGGTAAATAGAGGCAAATCTTCCAAGCAGAGACCTTTTCTCCAAGCATTTTGTGATGCTTTTGTGCTGAATGACGCCATCAAGGTCATCAAATCAAGCATGCCATGCGCGAACGTCACTTGGATGAAGTTTTTACCGCTGCCGGTGTATCTAAAAACCGACCATGGCATTATATGGCATAGACATCTTCTTGATGTCTTTTTGGGCAACATCAATTTTCGTATTAAAACATAATCAGCAATTTTCCGTGTCGATGATCTTTGGAGAACGTGGACATGAACTAAAAAAACCATTTCCAAGGAAATTTCTATCCAAAGCCTCAACAAAAACATCAGTAATCCAAAATCTTAGGAGAATCCTAAACCAGAGAAATTGGTAGGTAAACCTTTGGATAAACCAGAACATTTCCATCCATATTTCTATCCAAAAAAAATCACTAATCCGAAAAACAACATCAAATTATAATCACTAATCCAAAAAAAAATCACTAATCCATAATTTAGGATTTCCATCCACTCAGATTATTTCGAGCAAACAAAAACTTCGAAACCGAAGCAAACAAGACCGAGGTGATGTGGTGGCCTTGGTGGAGTGCTGGTACCGGCACGGCGACCCATATGGGGCTTTCTTAAAAAAACGGGGTCAACATCGAGAGTGAACCATCTACTGTATTTTCTCTGGTTGGTGGTTTGGAACATTATATTATAAGTTTCCATATATTGGGAATTTCATAGTCCCAACTGACTTTCATATTAGAGGGGTAGGCTCAAAACCACCAACCAGTTCTGTTATTGTCTGATTTCGTCTGTTTAAACCAATCCGAATTTTGGAACATTGCTGAAGCAATATGTTCACTGGCCATGAAACTTCTGCAATGGTGCCACCGTGATCGAATCGCGGGAGTGTTGGTCTCTTGTTCCAGTAACAGAAAAGTTTCCAGTCTGAGGAACAAACACACACACATATATATAATATATATATAATATATTATATTATATTATATTACATATTATATATATTTTATATTATACATATATATATATATATTATTATAGATGAGATTCATAGGGCTTTTTTGGGGTGAATGATGGTGAATGGCATTTGAACCGTGTTCAGAAAGGTCAAACTTGAATTTCAGCTCAGGATATTGACCACCCTGGGCACTTCGGCCTGCCGCCTCAGTCGTGCGGCGACCTCCCCATCAACAAAAAAAACCATTTTGGTGTACCCTCTGGTAAACTAACATAACTATGGAAAGATCCACCATGTTTAATGGGAAAATTCATTATTTCTATGGCCATTTTCAATAGCTATGTTAAATTACCAGAGGGTATGGTGTATAAAGTTCACCAGAAATGGTATAGGATAACGAGTACATGGATGGGATAAGTGGCTGAATGAACTATGAGTACTATGGTTTATGGTGATAAGGAAGGAACGTATATCTAGTATTCCTGTTTTTTTTAAAACCAACATTCACATCACTGGGCGGCACCATCCTGTACATGGGTAAGGTTTAATAGATAATGGGCTGACATGATGCTTTATGGACATGGCCCCTGCTGGATAACCTGCAGAACACAAGGGGTTTGTCCGATCACCATCCAATGTTGTTTTCATGCGGTTTCCAAATGTTGGGAAAATCAACACAGTGGTTTTTTGATAGTTGAATGTTCAGAGTTGGTCATTTTCCCTCCAATTCTGAATGAACACTGCTCTGTCATAGCATTTCGTGAAGGTGATGGAACCAACTTCACCCAATTTCACGTTCCACAGCGAACATGGCCATTTTAGTTCGATGACGATGGAGATTTTCCTGTGAACTGTGACAGATTCCCAGAATGCAACCCTCCAAAGAACCATCAACCCCGCGAACTCCACATGATTATAGATGTATCAAATGTATCTACCATGATTATAGATGTATCTACCATCATCGTAGATCTATCTGTATCTACTCCAGATGATAAAAAAGAGTACGATTCGATGTACCATGATTCAATCAGATGGCATCTGCCATGATTTCCCTCGCTGAAACTCCATTTTGGGTCCCCGGGTCCCGAGGCCCCCCAGCTGGTCTCCGATTGTTTGTTGGGGCCGCTCAGAGGATGCGCGAAGCGAAGCGCCAGTGGCCGCTTAAAGGAAGCAAGGCTGTAAGCCAGTGACATGATGGTTATAGAATGATGGTTAATGATGATTGATAATGGTTGAGTTATATAATGGTTAGTCATGGTTAATAGAGGATGATGATGGTTAATGATGGTTAATGATGGTTAATGATGGTTAATGATGGTTAATGATGGTTAATGATGGTTGACGATGGTTAATGATTGTTAGTGGTTGATAAACGATGATTTTCATGGCTGCTAATGGTTATATGGGGGTTTCTGCAGTCATGACTGGCTGATTTGGGCACCGTTTTTTGGTTGGCACCCCCTACATATATAAGGGGTATGATGGGATATAGGGGATAGTCCCAGTTAGTGGATTTAAATAATTTAAATGTGTTTGTTTCAAAACATTGAAATCCACTAACTGGGACTATATCCCATCATATCCCGTATATATTTTTGTTTACTGGATTTTGATGTTTTTCTGGGGTGCTGTTGCACTTTTTTGTTTAAAGCAAATCGGCACATGACCATGATCATAGGGGGTACCCATCCCAACTGATGGGATACAGTTATACTATTCACCAGTTTATACACTTATGGGGTGTACTGTCTGTGTACATATCTATTATTCAATTTATACAGTTCTGGGGTGTACTTGGTGATATGTATTCTATGTCATGTTATACTGTTATACTCATAAAATCTCATAAACATCACCCCAACTGCACCAAGTGTGGCATGCTCAACCCGGTTTTTCGCTCACCGTTCGTGCAAGGAAGGTGACCTCCCTCTATGTCGTGTGGGTGGGGGCCTAGTGTCAGGGGATGCCCGATACCACTGAGAAGTCCAGCCCAAGGTTTTTTTGCTGTGCAAGATATCTCCACATTTCTGGATCTGGATTCGAAGGATTGGAGCAGAAGGGTTCGCCATTTCATGAGCAACTATCTTCCATCTCAGCGATGTTGTAGAGTTTCATCATTCAGAAATCCTAGCCAGTCCCTAGCTGCTCTAGCTCAATCCCAGATCAAGAAGCCTGAACATGCTGAACATAATTCAACGATGCATCTGGCCGATGAGCCTCTTCTGTGGCTGAAAAAATGACTGTGAAGCGCCACTCTTGGGTGTGGCTTACCGTGCCCAGATTGAGATTTTGACTGTGGCGAATGACAAGTTTCTGAGCGCAAACCTCAGAGTCAACACTAAAAACTCATCATTTGTCAAAGGGAGATACTGGGGCTATGGGGAGCTATTTCTCCCAGCTCTTATCGTCTCGAGGTTTCGCCCGATCTACAGGTCATTCATCATTTTCCAGATTCTTTATTGACCGTTTTGGATCCTTGTGGAGAATATTACTGCATTTCTCCACAGCCCAAAAGTCCTACGCTTGGTATTTGTTGGTTGTATCACTGTTGTATCATCCCCCACCATATGCCCGTTAAAGATCCCATGACATCCAATTAAAATGCCATTGAATCCGTTAGCCTCCCATCAGGATCAGATTAAATCACCATTAAACCACCATTAAATCACCATAACTCTTTTTTAACGGAGGGCTAATTATTTTAGGATTTTTTTTTGATCAGGTTTAGGAATTATTTTTGGATTCCTGCTTCTCTGCTTTTCCTGCTTTTCCTGCTTCTCTGCTTTCCCGCTTTTCCTGCTTTTCCTGCTTCTCTGCTTTTCTGCTTTTTTGCTTTTCTGCTTCTCCTGCTTCTCGCCTTTTCTGCTTTTTTGCTTTTCTGCTTCTCCTGCTTCTCTGCTTCTCTGCTTTTCTGCTTTTTTGCTTTTCTCTTTTTCCTGTTTCTTTGCTTCTCTGCTTTTCCTGCTTTTCCTGCTTCTCTGCTTTTCTGCTTTTCCTGCTTCTTTGCCTTTCTGCTGTTTTGCTTTTGTGCGTTTCCTGTTTCTTTGCTTCTCTGCTTTTTTGCTTCTCTGCTTTTTTTTTGCTTTGCCTGCTTTAAATACTTGATTTTCATGTAAGATGCATTTTGCACAGTATTTACATCCCTGAGTATCACATGACCAACCTTCTCTTGAAAACTTGCAACGTAACATGTGAGAAGAGGTGCTTGCATTCTGCTTTGGGGGGAGGCGCTGCGCCCTCCCCCAATCCCCCCCTCCCGCTTTTTTTTATTTAAACTTAAACCCAAGTTACATTAGTTGGTTTTTGCGAACTAACCTTCTCTGGAAAGCTGACAGGATTACATGTGATAGATAGATAGATAGATAGACAGATAGATAGATAGATAGATAGATAGCTGGATAGATAGATAGCTTGGTAGATAGATAGCTAGATAGATAGATAGCCAGCTAGATAGATAGATAGCTAGAGAGATAGATAGCTAGATACCTGGATAGATAGATGGCTAGATAGATAGATAGCTAGATAGATAGATAGCTAGATAGATAGCTAGCTAGATAGATAAAGAGGTAGCTAGATAGATAGCTAGCTAGATAGATAAAGAGGTAGCTAGATAGATAGCTAGATAGATAGATAGATAGCTAAATAGCAGATAGTTAGCCAGATAGATAGATAGCTAGATAGATAGCTCGTTAGCTAGATAGCTGGATAGACAGCTGGATGGCTAAATAGATAGATAGCTAGATAGATAGAAAGCTAGATAACTAGATAGCTAGATAGATAGTTAGCTAGATAGCTCGATAGCTAGATAGCTGGATAGACAGCTGGATGGCTAGATAGATAGCTAGATAGATAGAAAGCTAGATAGCTAGATAGCTAGATAGATAGTTAGCTAGATAGCTAGATAGGTAGATAGATAGCTAGCAAGATAGCTAGCTAGATAGGTAGATAGATAGCTAGCAAGATAGCTAGCTAGATAGGTAGATAGATAGATAGATAGCTAGATAGGTAGCTAGCTGGATAGATAGCTAGCGCCCTCCCTCAATCCCCCCCACCCGTTTTTTATCTAATCCCAAGCTTCTGCATCTGTAAATATTTGGGTGAACATGCTCACATGTAGAACATCCCATGCAAAATGGAAGGTGAACATGCCAAAATGTGGCAAATACCATACAAAATGGAAGGTGAACATGCCCACATGTAGGAAATCCCATGCAAAATGGAAGGTGAACATGCCAAAATGTGGCAAATACCATACAAAATGGAAGGTGAACATGCCCACATGTAGTAAATCCCATGCAAAATGGAAGGTGAACATGCCCAAATGTGGCAAATACCATGCAAAATGACAAATTCAAGTTCCAAACCGTTGCAAACACTAGGCAAATGGTACCAGCCAAGAAATCCAAAAAAAAATCCCAAACCTGCTGAAAAAAAAATCCTAAAACTATTTCACACCCTTTTTTAACTGCCATAATGGGTGGTTGTCTACAATCGCTGAGGTGCCGTGTGCAGTTTGATCACCACAGCTTCCCCCAGTGCTAACGAGGCGAGACGACCATGCACCACCTAGGCAAATGGTGAAATATAGTGGTCTAGCGGTGGTGATTACGGATATTATTGATATTATGGGTTAGCCGAGCCTGAAAAAAACATATGTTTCAGACGCCCAGGTCCCCGCACTATTTGTGGGTATGTCTTATTTTCCGGACACAGCCACTGCAATTCCTGGAAAGGTCATTTCTGTCAGAACGGGCCTGGTTTTCACCTCAAGCCGCTAGTGGATGTTCATTCCCCCCAAAATGGTATACTGGTTGGTGGTGACTGGACCATTTTTTATGACTTTCCCATCATATTGGGGTCATGTCATCATCCCAACTGACGAAGTCCATCATTTTTCAGAGGGGTGGCGAAAAACCCACCAACCAGTGTAGTTGGCCAAATTTGAATGGGTGTAGCTACTGTAATACAGTAGTCCCCCGCAGAAGCCAACAACAAAAGCCTCTGCCTCAGTACAAGCAGAATAGAAGCGGCCCGATTTGGAATTGTTTTCAAAAATTGAGACTTTTCATTTCCATGATACTTATTTAGAGGGTACGGGGGTTAACTTAAGCCTTGAGACCCACAACAGGAAGTCACTATCAAGTCACAATGTCCATATGTCCATCAGATGTTTGTGGTTGCATTTTGGACTTCTCTATTCTAGTCGTTGATCACATCATCTATTGCAAATCATCAAGACCCACTTTGACAATAATTCAATAGGTATCAGTTTGGCGCCTGGGGTGTATCAATATTAATAGTATCAATATGTATCAATATAGTTTACATTCCATTCTCATACCCTCTGGTAAACATACAAAAAACTATGGAAAATCACTATTTTTAATGGGTAAATCCACTATTTCTATGGCAATTTCCAATAGCTACGTAACAAATTACCAGAGGGTATTTCATTTGATCGGGATTGAACATGTCATAGAATTGAATGATGGGAAAATTTACAGGAAAGCCCTATATTTGATGGTAAAAACCATGGTTTCCTGTAGATTTTCCCTTAAACCAATCCATTGAACATGCCAATTCCTAACGGTTTAACGGTGTCACACGTCACGTAAGTCCGCAGACTCCAACAGAGGTGTTCAACAGACTTCCCCCGGAGGCATGCGAATGCCTAGCAGCAGTTTGCAGCAAAAAGATGCCAGCCAGCAAGAAGGTCAGTCGGCACTGTCGAAGGCGATTTTTGATGGGATTTTTCTTCGGAAAAAATGGGGAAAATCCAGGTTTTTATGGAAATCCCCTCGCACATGTCAATACCCTCTGGTAATGACTAAGCTATTGAAAATGGCCCAGTCGAAATAGTGAGTTTTCCCATTAAAAATGGTGGATCTTTCCATAGTTTTTTGTATGTTTACCAGAGGGTACATGGTGGTAGATACCATGGGTGGTAAAACGTGCCATGGCACATGGTGGCTTTTCTGAACAGATTTCCAGAGGTGGTGCTTGGTGCGTTTTGTTGTGGTTGGAAAATCACCACCGGCAACGACTGGATGTGGACGTGGACAGCCGCAGCTAAGATAGCTAAGATAGCATAGATAGCCATGGAAAATCACCATGTTTATATAATTTTATATATGTCTATTAGGATTATTGGGGACATCAATGGAAATCATGGATTGCCACAGCAGATTTCTCATTGGAAACCTCAAGCAGATCCAAGACGGGCGCAGGACCTCGCAATAGATGATGGTCATTGAATCCTCCCAAACCTCTGGATAAGATATAACGACGTTACTGCGACGTCAATGATCGTGAATTATGAGATTATCCAAGTATATCCAAGTATATCCCCTTATGATCCCTTATGTTTGATAGTTAAACATGGTTATGAATTATTATAGTGAATCATCATGAGATTCTCCAAGTATATCCCCTTACGTTTGATAGTTGAACATGTAGTTTAAAGCTCATAGTCATAGTTGAGCCCTGGAATCGTCGTTTTTCGGCCGTTTGGAATCGTCAGCCTAGGTGCTGATGCTCAGTGAACTGCAAGTCTTTACTCGTTTGGATGCCCAGTGGGCGCGGGGATATGGCCGGGATTAATATGGGATATAGCCAGTGTGAAACCCCACATTCAGACCAGGTTCAATTTTATATCAATTTACATCTGTCTATTCTACTAGATAGTCTTTTAAGCTGTCTATCATTATCTATCTTCTTTGGGGTTGGTATTGCTAAAAATCAACAGTTTCTGGTCAAGATGGCTGTTGCAAGGACCTGGCATGGCCAGCATGGCAACACCCAGGCTATCGATGGATCCAGTTGGAGATTTATCCATAGGTGGTGCAGAATGATTTGATTTGATCCATAGTATAGTTCTATAATTATAATTATTATCACAGAATTGGATGATGGGAAAATTTTAACCGGAAAGCCCTATATCTGATGGTAAAAACCCATGGGTTTCCGGTTAAGATTTTCCCCAACAAACCAATCCATTGATATTAAGAACATATTTTTACATCTTAATAGCACATGATTGAGAATCATAAGGGATCCAGAAAATGCACCTGTCGCACCATTAAATTATCCCCTAAGTTCTTAATCTCAAACATATGTAAATCCACTGCTTTTCCCCATGTTTTCTGGCTGTTGAATTTGGGGGATCTACGCAACCTACCCTTTCCACCATTCTGCAGCCATATGGTGGACCAGTTGATCGTCTCACCAACAGGTCTGGAAGCCTGTGTGCAACAGGGAGGTGCCCAGCAGTGCCGAGCTCATGGTACAACACACGTCGCGACGCGGCACCGTTGGGTGCGCGACTGTGAAAATGTTTACAGTTAGATAAGTACAGATAAGTTAGATACTTCTGCTATACTTATGCTATATTGGTATGTATCGGCTCTCTGTAGCTAAGTGAGTTGAGGTAAAATCCTCCAGCCACGTCGTTTTCCGTGTTTTTCGGTGTCTCTTCTTGCTTCCGGAGTTCGTCTCAGGCTGCTGGTGAAGGAAGCGGAGATGATCAATTCCATTGGCGAGGCAGATCTGGGCATGAAACCTGGTGACCCTATATGGTACCCTCTGTTTATGACTAACATAGCCATGGAAAATGGCCCATAGAAATAGATGATTTTCCCAGCTATAAACCTCCATTTATGAGGGATTTTCCATGGCTATGTTAGATAACCAGATGGTAACTTTGATGAAAAAAATAGTTTGCTGTGAACATTGGCCGCATTGACCCATAAATTTAGTGCGATGGTATTTTCTGTTATCCGTATATACAGCCCCATTCAGCCTAGTTCTCCAATCACTTGTTGAACCAGGGGCAGGGTCTATGTAAGATTTCTCCCCAGCATTGCCCCTGCTATAAAACCCAAAAATGGCCCCAGCTACCCGAGTCAAAAACAACAACTCTTAGTTCTCTTAACGGGGGTAAGAAACAGCTAATTTGTTATTTAATTATCCCAATTGAAACATCTAGTATACATCTAGTAATGGTAAGACTTATTTGGTCAATTATCTAGTATTAACATGTATTAACATGTATTAACTGGGCATAACTACGCTATCCAATGTTGTTCAACTAATGCCTGGGGTTTTCCCAGCGAGGTGCTCCTGGAGGCCTACGTGGATCTGCGCGTGACGGATGCCGATGCCAAACTGGCGCAGGTGATCCACGACTGTAGATGATATGGATATTCCAATGGAATGGATGATTTATAATAAAATCTATAATTATATATTGATATGGAAAAACACATATGATCTATATATATATATATTACCATATATATATACACATGATTATATATTATGTATATGTATATCACTGTATATCTAGATATATGATATATGATGTGCGTCTCATGATTTGATGATATGGACATTTCTGAGAATATATGGATTTTTTCGATGGATTTATGGAAGACAATCCAGACATATTCATTTTTCGATGGATATGCGTAGATTATGTTCCAATGGTATTATGGATGACATCTATGGATGATTTGGAGGGATGGTTTTCCAATTTATGGATGGTTTTCCTTCGTAATTTGAAGAAATTGTTCTGAAATTGCCTATTGGTTGGATGAACGGATGATTTTGGTCGTTTCGGGTCGTAGATGTTGTTTTGATGCTACATTGGTGACCTGAAAAAGTGGGGTAACAAGTTGTGGGTAATGTCTTCGCCAAATTAAAAAACCCTGAGTAATGCAACCACAAGTCCGGAAGATTCATGTGAGGTCTAAGTATGGCTATAAAACTGAGCCATAAAACTGACATATCCTCTGGTAAACTAACAGTTTGCGAACTTGAACATTGCCATTTAGTTCGTCGATTCACTCATTAAAACATATATTCACATGGTGATTCACCCATAAAAAACATGCTGATTTCATGTGATTTCCCATCGTTTTTGGTATGTAGAAACCAGAGGGGTACCAGGCGGCCCCAGGCCGCTTTTTCATTATCTTCAGGGCCTTCAGGGCTTCGAAAGATTCGCCTTCAGAACCTCAGGTGGCCTGGGACTCCATCAACAAGTTGATGCCCTTGGTCTTGTGGTTCTTCGCGCAAGAGTCTCGCGGCAGAACTACCCTCTGGTTTCTAAATACAAAAAGCCATGGAAAATCACCATGCTATTAATGGGTAAATCAACTATTTCTATGGCCATTTTCAATAGCGACGTTTGTTTACCAGAGGGTAACGTGAACGGATGAGGTGAGTGGTATATGATTGGATCCAACTGGGAAGATCTTGATCTGAGAAATCTGGTTCACGGCTTCCAGCTCGATCGGATTCTTGAATTGGGAATTGGGAATATCTACAGTACCTTTGAGGTTCTAAGAAACTAAACTCAATGTGATGAGGAACTAATGACAAAGATTTTGATTCCGATTGTGTTTTTGGGGTTGAACCTGGACCAAGATTAGGTGAGAATGTGCTGAAAACTTGAGCCATAGCCAGGTCACATGTTTTCTTTTCATGAGCCGACTGAGCGATACATGCGATACTCAACTCAGGTATCAGATTGGCGTTTGTGTTGAACCGTTCTTGACGGAGTTCTTTGTGAAGGCGCGTCCGACTGCGGAAGTCCCTGAACGACAAAGTGTCAATTGGAAGGTTCCCGCAACTCATTTGCCGCTTTGAAGAACTGCCCTTCATTTGGAATGCATACTAGTTCACCATTCATATCCATCTATAGATGTTTTGACTATTGAAACTACAGATTTCCTAGTGACAGGAAATGCTTTCCGGTTATCAAGGGGTAAGTTGGTGCTGCAATACCACAATGGTAGCAGATGGGGCCAACCAGCCGGGAAGCCTGTCGACCGATGTCGACAGTACATTTCGTTATTCACCCGTCAGATGGGGAATCACATTCACTCGTGCATACTTGAAAGTGCAGTTGCACTTATAAGTGCATGTGTAACCACAGTTATAGTTTTAGCGGTTTCATATCAACTTAAAGGGGTTTATAACCTTGTTTATAGCCATTTGTAACCTCAACTCAACCCCAAGTGGGTATGTTCACGACCATTTTGTAATTAACATATAATAACCATTGCACACATCGGCATTTGATTAAGCTGATAGAACCATTATAGACAGATGCTTTGTTGATGAATTGCATATATTCGCTTTGATTTCAGAATTCCTATGGCATTTTTTCCCCCCTTTCCAAAAAAATGGTGGCTGAAGCCACCATCAACAGCGCCCGGGTGGCTTCACACCGGCGTCAGGTGAAAAGCTTTGTGAAAGGTTCGCATGCAAAGGACATGGAAATGGCGCCCTGCCACGCTGTGTGCTTGGACGAGGTTCGAGTCTTTTGGGTCATTTTGGGTCTGGGTGACTTTCCGATGCCTATTTTTTACACGTTCTAAAAGGTCAGGTGGAGGTCAAGATATACAAACATAGGGGAAACACATGGAAAAACACATAAGAAGACTTCTGTGGCTTCAAATCGTGGACATAGAATGACACAGATGTGATCAGTGAGTAGTAATTACTGGAACAGGAATTCTGAAATTGTCCATTTGCAAGACATTTCCTATATATTTCCTGTGGAAACCATTGATTCTCAGCATCTGCGTTACTTTATCTCAGAGTGTCATGATTGTCATGCATCCACTTCTTGCCAGGTTCAGATTCATATCCCATCATGTCTGCAAACTGAGATCTAACCTGGCAGTGGACAATTCCCCACTTGCAGTGCAAAGTGCAAAACGAAAAAACATAATCTAAAAGTTTAAAAGTAGTGTTTTTTGCATTGCGAGGCTAGATTCTGGGGATGAATATGCATTCATTGGCATTCATGAAGCATAACTCAACACATACCCCATGTTTGCCACAATCATTGTTTTCAACCAGCCCCTGCTACTTTTTTCTGCTCTGACAGGTGAGACCCATCTTGATGCAGACTTTACAACTCATCATTCAGAGAATCGCATATCCAACGTGGCTGGGGATCACGGCACTCCGGGACGTTCCAGGACCCCAAAAATCCCACCTATCTAAACCACCGGGGTTGAGTGGCTGGGGTATCTGATGGGGTATCTTATGGAAAGTTTAGCATGTTCTAGTTTAGCATGTTCAATGTAGCTTGGGAAAATTTCTAGGAACATTTCATGATTTTTCAAGCCTAAGAAATGATGGATGAGCATGATGAGCTGGAGCAGTGCCCAAAATCTCTGGAATTGATGGTTGCACACAGCGGCTTGTAGGAACTGGTTTCAAAGGGATTTTTGATCAACATACAACATGTGACATATTGCAGATACTAATAACTAATAATTATGATTAATAGTATTTTGATTCTAATATCCCATAACAGCTACTAATATAGCTAAAATCATTTAGATTATCATGTACAAGGGGATGATTTGACTTTTCCCGCCTGATGTGACTTAAGTACTGTGCTTGTAGCCACTAATGATATAGCATTTTGTAGCATTTTGATCGTCTTCTATGCTCCAACAAAGAAGCCCATCAAGTCCAACCCACTTCCAAAATGTCCGGGTGTGACTTCACAGGTTTCGACATCTGGATCCAGACTATGAGGATGATGAGCACCTTGGACGAAAAGTGGGACGATTTATGTTTTTGGGATGAGCCATGATGAGCCAGTTGGAGCTTCGAACAGAGTAAACCCCAATCGCATGATTATGATAGTTGTATATAGTTGTAGAGTTCCAGGTGCGTCGGTGCGTATTCAACCAGACTATGACGGTTCCGTGGGACTTGGATATCTCCATCTCAAGCTGGGCATTCCAGGCCTCAAATGGCCCAAAATGCAACAGCTGTAGTCCAATCACAATAAACAAGACATCTCGAACTTCAGAATCTTCCTGAAGTCCAGTCCATGAGTCGGTTTCCAGATGTTTCCGAATGGCATTGCAAACAAATGCCTCCCATGTTTCAGGTTCCTCCCGCTCCTCCCGTTCCTCCCGCAAACTCTTATGCAGGTAGACTCCTAGGATCCCAGTTCTAAGTTGGTTCAGATAAATCCCAGATCCAGACAGAAATCCAGTGCCAATCCACCTTTTTGGTGGTTCACTCACCATTTATGGTGAGTTGCTCATCATTTTTACTGGTGAAATCAACTCTTGTTTGTGGTTCAATTCACATATATTCACATTTTTTTGCTGTTTAGATATGTTTAAATCATTTCTTCCGGGTTTCAATCCTCAACTTTCCCGTTAGATCCCATTTTTTTTATGCGACTGTCGTGCGACTTGTCGGTTGGCGGCTTGGCGGCTTGGCAGGCAGCATGTGGCCTTCATGGAATTCAGAAAGAGCTTGGCAAAGATCTACAAGCAGCTTGGTGCATCAAAGATGCTTCAGCAGCTACAGAATGGGAAATTTTTCGCGGCTTATGGTTGTAGAAGCAAAGCTTGTGGTGAATCTAGCCAGCAAAATTGGAGGATATTGGAGGTACCCGGTGGTATCATTGTTTCAGTAGTTATAATTTAATGTATTTATTGATATATGACGATATATGTGTGAACAATGACCAAGGATGATACTTGATGGGATGTAATGGACGTATATTACATATATATATACACTGGATATAAGCATGTACCTCTCCCAACACAGGTGGTTTCAAAGATTTCTTCATTCCCCCAAAAAATGGGATTATAAAAATGGGGCCCTAATTGACCTTCATATCTTTGGGAAAATCAGCAAAGCCACTGCACCACCAATGACATCTTTCCAAGGCAAATTCATCCACCAGAAACGAATGATGGGAAAACCTGCAGCAAAACCTGCAGCAAGACCCAATCAACTTGATGGTACAAACCATGGCTTCCGGTTGGTTGCTCCGCCAGCAAGCCAATCCATGTTCAAGTGAGCTAATATCTTTATCCTACTGCGCCTACTGCTTCGAGGACGCCGTTCCCAAAAAATTGGATTACAGCAATCCCCATGAAAAACCATCATGACTGCACGATTCAACATCAATCAACCATCACTTCTGGATTCTAGCCCCATTTTGCTGCTTCAACTCCATGTTTGATGATTTTGAAGTTTGTTTGCCATGGTTCAAGCATCACGCACCAGGAAATTGGACCATCAATTCCTATCACCAACTCTGGTAAGTCCCAATTTTAATAGAGTTGGTGATAGTTCTTTTTTTTGGTGAACGGTAAATCCATAATCATCCATAATCCATGTTTAACATAGTTCTTAGTAAATCCCAATCTTATCCCACTTTTCATAGAGTTGGTCATAGGATTTTTTCGGCTGATTGGTGGTTTGGAACATGAATTTTTATGACTTTCCATTCTGTTGGGAATGATCATCCCAACTGACGAAGTCCATCATTTTTCAGATGGGTAGGTGGCTCAACCACCAAGCAGATAACTAATCATATTAAACATTCAATAGTTCATGGTATTAATGGTATTGTTTTTCTGGGATTCCCATCATATTAACCATATAGAAATGGGATATAAATCATGGGTAGGTAGGTGGCTCAACCACCAAGCAGTTGGTGCTTTGACAGCATCACCACAGATAAAATCCCGCGGATTCCCCAGGCGGATTTTCCTGGTGGACGAGCAGTCGGGGAGCCGACTGTTGTTGAAGATCGACTGAAGCATGGACGACTCGGAAGGGGCCCCATAGTTAGCTAAGTGGCTATGGATCAATACCTATTAATACCATTTTGAGGGGGATGAACATCCAGCTAAACCAGCTATTTTGATGTGAACAGAAGGGGTACAAGGTTTTGACACACTGCCAAGTAACTGATTCACTATGGTAACAAGGCGTTCTAGGGGATATAACTAGAGTTTGATGGGGCTATATAAACCAATTTCCAACTAGGGGGCCCCAACAACGGATTGTGCGCCCAAATCGGAACGATACACTTTGCAGTGAAACACCAATTTATTATGAGTTTGACAGATTTATGGTCAAACCCATGTATGAATTCCTTATTTATGGCAGCTAATCCCTATCTTTGGCGTGGTTAACAATTCCCAATATTTGACATAGAAATAATATCCCCACAATTTAGTGGAAACAAAAACACCTATAGCCTGTAAAGCCTGGTGCTTTTTGAAATTTTCCGTCCCTTGAAATCTGAGGCTTGGCTTCCAGTTTGTGCAAGCCAGTTGTTCGCAACTCACGCAGAACTTGCAGGCTGTACAGCCCATGGAGGTGGCAGTGGGTATGGCGGGTATGGGGTGGTGATGGTCTAGTGTGGGAATTGATTAAAGTCAGAAATAGATGTGAAAACCCGAGGATTTTCCATATGTTTTTGTGGAAAGATGTCCGAAGGACTCTGATTTCCAATGATTTTCTATATGGTTTGGGGGAATGAAGATCCACGTACATCCATTTATTATATAGCTAGTTTGAAATGAACTAGAGGGTACAGTTTGGTTTTGTTTTGAACTATAGACGAATCAATGCCCCCACGACCCAGTGCTTGATGATCATTTCAACATTGAAATCAATGGCCAGAAAAATTCTGGTATCCATTTTTTTCAGAAAACCACATCTGGCTATGGAAGCCAGCTATGGAAGCAGACTTTTTCAGTTCTCCAAAGACTTCCCAACATGACCAGCATTCTGTACAGATTTTTCTACAGCAATAATCGATAGCTTAGCTGGCAATTTAACATAGCTATATTAATGGAAACTCACCATTGGCATTTTTGGAAAGATATATTTTTTAAATCCATGTTTTTGATTCGGCCATGGTGCATTGGTGTAAATAGTGTAAACCATTTAACATTGGCAATCTATATTAGTAAATGGTGGAAAGAATTAATAGTAAATCATCTCCACGAGCGTTTCTTTTCGTAGTAGGCCTGATTTCGTACAGTTTGAATGCAACAGATGTATACAGATGTAACCATATCAAACGTCATGTGCTCAAACTCTGTATGATTCTCTATTACATATTCTTATTATTATTCACAGGTGAATAACTTACTGGTTCTTAGCAGGGAATGAGGGAATGAGGGAATGATCCATAATCACTAGTAATAATCATCCCATTCTTCCATTCCCATCCATTCCCTGCTAAGCACCAGAAAGTCAAACAGGTCTCTTCTCATCAAATCATCTCTGTATTCACAGACCCGGTAGGTCAATGCAGTGCTGTTCCTCTTCAAGGCGCGGAACCGGAGAACCAGACCGGGCCAGGTCGATGCCTGGGGTTGGGGTTTCATGTTGACGTTTTCCTGTGCAGAATCCCCATGATGCAGAAATGTTGTAGTCTACAAAAAGATGCAGAACAGATTCTAGGCGATTGAGTCGGATCAATTGATGACTATTTTGGATCCGGATTTTGCCAATTTCTCTCTCTTTGGGGGTTACAGAATATCTAAGATTTTTTTCGTGCAGGAGGCGGGCGAGATTGTGAAGCAGTTGGATCAACACCTGCAGGTTGGGACGCCTGGTTCTAGTACCAGTTGCCCCTAGGGGCAACTGGGTAAACATGTAAATGACGACATAAGGCTAGATAGATGGTTTCATTTAGGCCATGTCTTTTTTTTTGCAATCTAAATGGACTATCTTATGTTTTGCCATCTATAGCGACGGAAACTTCGAATGTCGTTTGGATCAAATTTTAGCTGCTCAAACCTCAATATCTAGATAAATTGAACAATCTTTTTTTGCCATCTATTTTTTTCCAGATGGGGAAATGTACCAGTTTGTTCTATATATATAATATATATATATATATATACATATACACATATATAATTATAGTCTGTTTTGGTTTGTATGTTTGCAAAGTTGATGGTAAACAAGTTGGCAAGTTGGCGTCACAGGAATGTCACCAACAATGCCTAGTATAGGTGGCGAACATCCCACGAATCGTAAGTGGGTTAGTTCACCCCAGTGATTGACATGGGATAAGGAGCGGGTCAATCCACTTATAACTGGGGTGAACTAACCCACTTACGATTCGGATGAGCCACCAAGTAGGATAGAAGAACAGATTACAATGATTCTCTGGGCAAATTAGTTCGTGACCTCACGTCGTGACCGAGCCCTGGAATCATGGTTAGTAAGGGAATCATCCGCACATGTTTAGTGAGTGAGATAGTTTAATTTACCCAGAATGACGTCTATCGCGATATAGAGTCAACAGTTGCGTGTTTGAAAGCAGGGGCATATCCCAACCCCCCTTTGATGGTGGGTTTCAG